>JAWQEG010005513.1:0-25000 GCA_033782935.1 Petrolisthes cinctipes | reverse complement strand
AGAAAAAATGGGACCTAGTTTCAGCATGTTTGAATCTGCTTTGTGTCAAAATAATAATTATAGAATATAGTTTCTCTTTCATCTCTAAAAAATATAATAATAATTTGAACTATAATATTAATGGCACTGAAAATATAATACAGTCAAATAATAAAATCATTCTCGTGTTGGTCTTCTACTGTCACTCCATTGACGTAGACTTTCTTCTTCATCTCCTTCATGTTCCCGTACTTGACCTTTATGTTCTCCTTCGTGTGTTCTTCCTTGTTCTTCATCTCGTTGTCTGCCTCGTGCTTCATCTCCTCCTCCTCCTCCTCCTCCTCCTCTTCCTTGCTCTCCTTCTTGTTCCTCTCTACTTTGTCTTTCTTCTCCTCCTCCTCTTCCTCCTCCTCCTCTTCCTTGCTCTCCTTCTCGTTCCTCTCCACTTTGTCTTTCTTCTCCTCCTCTTCTTCCTCCTCCTCCTCCTTGCTCTCCTTCTCGTTCCTCTCCACTTTGTCTTTCTTCTCCTCCTCTTCTTCCTCCTCCTTCTCTTCCTTGCTCTCCTTCTCGTTCCTCTCCACCTTGTCTTTCCCCTCCTCCTCCTTCTCCTCGTTCCCTTACACTTTCCCACCTCAAGTCCTCTTCTGCTGGCCTGTTATGTGTCACTGTACCCATCCTTCCCTCAGACCTCTCCATCTGTCCTTCTCTTCCCTCATGAAAATCTTTGTCTGTGTATGGACGACCCTGCACCTTGTCCTGTGTAAGAGAGTCTCCTACACTCGTCCTCCTCGTCGATGTTTGGGAACTATTGACCACCAGTGAGGCATTGTGTGGATGATGCCTGGGAAGCCGAGAGAATGAAGACGTGACTTCCATTTCCCTCAGAATGTCGTCCAGGATGCCAATGAGTTTTTCAGTCTCTTTGACGCGCGACTTGTTTCTTACAGTGGGGTTAGGCTGGGTCAACGAATCTTCATCATCAGAGGTTAACCTTTTGGTGATCTCACTGTTGTGCTGTTGTTGTTGTGCGTATTGGTCCCTTCGCTCTGAGTCATGAGGTTCAAGATGTCTGCTATATGGTATGCCAGCTGACGGGTTGTGTTCATTGCCAACTAGAGTTCTTGTGACATCTGAGTGAGCTGTGCTGAGGCTGGCAACATTCCCTTCCATTGTGGGACTTCTGGCATTATTAGTTCTCTCTCTGTCTCCTGCTAACCAGACCCTCCTATCAGTCTCAGAAGTCCAGGTTGACAGAGGGTTTGTCTGCTCTGTTCTCTGAGACTCAAGGAGCTCCTCAGAACCAGCAGAGGAGTGTAGGGTGAAGGATGAAGTGTAAGCTACATTTGGTGCCTGGTGTGGTGGTGGTGGTGGTGGTGGTATGGGAGGCGTTGGACTAAAAGCTGCTCTTCTTTCAGCAACATGACCTCTGGAGTAATCTTCTTCCCTAGTCCTGTGAATTCTAAGAAGCTGATCCTGGGAGAAGGGTGAGACTGCTGTTATGGCCTCTGGGATGTGACTGTGGGTTCTGGTGGGTGTAACTGAGGTTGTTTCCCCTATGGATGAAGTCACAGTCTCCACCATTCCATAATCAGATAAATAGGTGGCCTCTGGTGCCGGAGAGTACTCGTAGTTGGAAAAGTAATCGACAAACATAGGGTCGTTTGGATCGAAGGGTACATCATAGTATACATCAGATAACTGGTCTACATCCGTGCCCTCTTCACTCTGTACGGTCACTGGGCCAATATATCTCTCAGTTGTTGTCTGGGGATCATGACTGCTGCGTCCTGGGTATGTCCTCGGTGGTGGTATTGGTCTTGGTGTCTCGTGTCTCGTACCAACTGCATGCTGCCTGGAACTTTGATCTGTGCTTTCTCCCGTCCTTCCTCTTTCACTTCCATGACCATATCTGCCTTCACTTCCAGCTACTACTCCTCCTCCTCCTCCTCCTCCTCCTCCTCCACCTCCTCTGTCACTAAGATCTCCATATCCACCCCCTCCTCTTCCTCCTCCTCTTTCTTCTCCACCTCCAACTCTTCCTCCTACTTGTTCTCCTGCTTCCCCCTCGCCCTCGGTTCTCTGAAGGAGGTGTGGATGGAAACGCCTGGCAGCACCAAAGATCCTGTTGTCCACCTCCTCTGTGAGTCGTTCCTGTAGCTGTGTGTGGTACTGTCCCTTCCACCTCGCCTCTGCCACTTCACCCCTCGCCACGGCAGCAGCCAAGTCGTACGGCTCGGGCCTACACAATGTAAGAAGGTGACAAATGTAAAAGTTAGTCACGGTCGAACAGTGTTAATTTTTTTTTTTTTTTTTTTATGAGTGATTTTTGGACCTACTGTATAATTATGAAGTGGTATTAATAGTTTGTGTTCACTTAGACTATCACTATTATTTTCATTTGTCAATATTATTCCACCATAACTGCCACTCAGCCTATCACTCCACCCATGCTATTCCACCACCACTACCACTCAGCCTATCACTCCACCCATGCTATTCCACCACCACTGCCACTCAGCCTGTCACTCCACTCATGTTATTCCACCACCACTATCACTCAGCCTATCACTCCACCCATGCTATTCCACCACCACTACCACTCAGTCTGTCACTCCACCCATGCTATTCCACCACCACTACCACTCAGCCTGTCACTCCACCCATGTTATTCCACCACCACTACCACTCAGTCTGTCACTCCACTCATGCTATTCCACCACCACTACCACTCAACCTATCACTCCATCACTATATACCATCCCTAACACTCCAGTTCTGTCTCTCTAATTCATTCCTGCTACACCATTTCCCACCTGCCTTTCCACTATTACCACTACATCCCATTTATACTACTTCAAATTTACCACTCCACCCATTTATACCACTTCAAATTAGCCACTCCACCCATTTATACCACTTCAAATTAGCCACTCCACCCATTTATACCACTTCAAATTAGCCACTCCACCCATTTATACCACTTCAAATTTGCCACTCCACCCATTTATACCACTTCAAATTTGCCACTCCACCCATTTATACCACTTCATATTTGCCACTCCACACCATACACCACTCAAATTTGCCACTCCACTCATTTATACCACTTCAAATTAGCCACTCCACCCATTTATACCACTTCAAATTTGTCACTCCACCCATTCATACCACTTCACCCCACTCACTCACTCCATTCTTCCACTCACATTTCGTCCCCTGTGAAGACCTTTTCCTGCAGCTTTTTAATATCGTGTCTAAGATCAGCCACCATCAAGTTTAGAAAGTCGAAAGAGCCAGGGTCGCCTCGTTCCCCCTGGCGTCCCGTCTCCCCTGGAAGCCCCCGGGGTCCTGATTTACCTGGAGCCCCTGGTGTCCCCTATACTCGTCACAGCAGGGGCAGGGACGGAGAGAGGAAGGGAAGAAAAGCCGGATTACAACAAGAATAAGGGAGTGAACACAAAATTAATTACTTTTTAGCAACGTGTAAGCAAAGGGACGGGACGGAGAGAGGAATGAAAAAAAAAGCCGGATTAGAACGACAATAATGTAGTGAGAAAACAATATATTACTTTTCAGCAATGTGCAAGGACAGGGACGGAGAGAGCAAGGGAAGAAAAGCCGGATTACAACAAGAATAAGGGAGTGAGCACAAAATGAATTACCTTTTAGCAACGTGTAAGGGATGGGACGGAGAGAGGAAGGGAAAACAAGCAGGATTACAACAAGAATAACAGAGTGAGAGCAAATATATATATAAGCAATGTGTAAGGACAGGGAAGGAGAGAGAAAGGAAAACAAGCAGGATTACAACAAGAATAACAGAGTGAGAGCAAATATATATATAAGCAATGTGTAAGGACAGGGAAGGAGAGAGAAAGAGGAAAAGCAAGATTAGAACAAGAATAATAGAGTGAGAGCAAATATATATATAAGCAATGTGTAAGGACAGGGAAGGAGAGAGAAAGGGGAAAAGCAAGATTAGAACAAGAATAACAGAGTGAGTAAATACTGTATATATAAGCAATGTGTAATAAAGACTCCTCCAAAGACTATACCATACATACAGTACTCACCACAGGCCCACGACGACACCTACAGAATTTGCGACGCCCTGAACTCTGCACCACCGTCCATGAGTCTAGAGGGAAGTCGTCAGGAGAGAAGGGTTGGTCTGCTGGAGGACGTGGGCGGGGCGTTGTGGGCGCGGGTGGAGGTGGCTCGGTCCATCTCGGTCCCTTAGGTCCTGATGGTCCCGGAGAGCCTGCCGGACCTGACCATAGTATGTACGGTGTTAATTAACCCAGTGGTGATGTTGTAGGAAAAGAAGTGGTGCTTATAGGATCCTTTAAGTTTAAGGGGAGATTCTCTTGTTGGTAAATTGGAAGGCTACTGATTCCTCCTATCTATGGCAGAATACAGATGCCCTCAATGTTACTAAAAGGGAATCTGTTGTTTTGTGGCATAGTTTGGAGGAATTAGAGACCTTCTAATTCACCAACAAAAGAATAATGCCAAGAGTAATGCCACTTCAGTATTTCAACAGAGGATGACAAACAGTGATTGACAATGATATACAGTGACATATAATGATAGACAGTGACATATAATGATAGACAGTGACATATAATGATAGACAGTGACATATAATGATAGACAGTGACTTACAACAACATCAGGCAGTGACCAAAGTTGACACATATGCAATGACTTAGGTTGACATACATACAGTGACCTAAGATGGCAACCCACGCCCTCACCTGGGAAGCCCCTTGGTCCCATGGTTCCTGGTGGTCCTGGAGGCCCTTCAGGTCCCGGTAGACCCGCAGCAAAACTGTACAATCTGACCGCAGTACTGAGGGCCACCACCTGCAGCGACACCAGCAGGAGGTTTGGTCAATCTGTTGGTACAATCTTTAGTGCAGAAGGGATCGATAATTTTAGGTACAGTTCGGAGCATTTAAATACAACTTAAGTACAATTCCTGGCAGTTGTTGTAAGGGGAAACACTGCCTCAGCCGCTACACATAAAACAATGGGTACTAATAGAATCCTAAATTAATATAAGTAGGTGATTATTCCTCATGGTGATTTACTTATATTTAACACTATACCATCACCATAACATGATACAGAGAGAAGGATACTGTTGGAACATAGGAAGGTCATTTACCCATTATGGTGATTTTCATTCAGACAACAACCTCACAACCTCAGTCACCCAACCCAACCTTCTCTTCCAGACTCCTGATCTTTGACGCCATCTGTCCAACGGTGTGGCAGGAAGCAGAGCAGGGACGTCTTCTGGCCCGCTCGGGGGAGGATTCAACCAAGTGTGATGGACCTTCTGAAGACTCCTGGTGAGGGTGTGTTGTCTCTGAGTCTGAGGAGGAAGTGGCGTTGTCTCTCCATTGTCCAGGAGAAGCCACGTTACCACCTTCACTCTCCAACTCACACGTGCTGTTGTCCCCTCGTAATCTGTAGCCTGGAACAGTGTCAAATGTAATGGTGGTGTTGTTGTTGTTGTTGGTGGTGGTGGTGGTGTTTGTGGTGATGTTGTTGCGTTGTTGTTGTTGTTGGTATTGTTGTTGTTGTAGTGGTGGTGTTGGTGTTGTTGTTGTTGTGTTGTTGTTGTTGATGGTGTTGTGGTGGTGGTGGTGGTGGTGGTGGTGGTGGTGTCGTTGTAAGGGCTAAATGCATGTGGTCGAGTTGTAAGGTCTGATGTTGTTGCATTGTAAGGAATAATGAAATAGCAGGGATGAGTAGTAGGGAGGGGTAGTAGTAGGGAGGGGTAGTAGTAGGGAGGGGTAGTAATAGGGAGGGGTAGTAGTAGGGAGGGGTAGTAGTAGGGAGGGGTAGTAGTAGGGAGGGGTAGTAGTAGGGAGGGGTAGTGGTAGGGAGGGCATAGGAGGAGAGAGAACAAAAAAAAAATTCACACATAACTTTTTTCGTGATCTAGACAGATTGACAAACAAACTAAAATAAATAAACCAAACCAAACACACAGCCTCACTGATGGAGATATAAAAAAAAAATGAAAAATATAAGAGTGTGTGTACAGTATGGCTTGATTAGATTTTGTTTTGTTTAGAAGTTGCTGATTTCATTGGTGGCATCTTATTTACATATATCTCTTTAAGTCACTTCTCCCCCCCCTTATTTACATATATCTCTTTAAGTCACTTCTCCCCCCCCCCCCCTCTTATTTAGGTATATCTCTTTAAGTCACTTCTCCCCCCCCCCTTATTTACATATATCTCTTTAAGTCACTTCTCCCCCCCCCCTCTTATTTACGTATATCTCTTTAAGTCACTACTCCCCCCCCCCCTATTTACATATATCTCTTTAAGTCACTTCTCCCCCCCCCCCTTATTTACATATATCTCTTTAAGTCACTTCTCTCCCTCCTATTTACGTATATCTCTTTAAGTCCCTTCTCCCCCCCTCCCCTATTTACGTATGTCTCTTTAAGTCACTTCTCCCTCCTTCCTATTTACGTATATCTCTTTAAGTCACTTCTCCCCCCCCCCTATTTACATATATCTCTTTAAGTCACTTCTTCCCCCCCCTCCCTATTTACGTATGTCTCTTTAAGTCACTTCTCCCTCCTTCCTATTTACGTATGTCTCTTTAAGTCACTTCTCCCTCCTTCCTTTCTTCCTTCCTTCTAAGACCACCTAATCTATACTCACCTTCACGACACGAACAGGTAAAAGTTCCAGGCTGATTGTGGCAGTGGTGTTCACAGCCTCCTCTCTGGTCACCACACTCGTCAATGTCTGCAGGAAGGAGTAAGGGAGTGAGTGAGTGAGTGAGTGTGATGTTAAACGAGTGGGTAAGTGAATAAGTGATGAGTGGCTGGGTGAGTACGTGAGGGAGGGAAGGAGTGAGTGAGTGTGATGTTGAACGAGTGGGTGAGTGAGTGAGTGATGAGTGGCTGGGTGAGTACGTGAGGGAGGGAAGGAGTGAGTGAGTGAGTGTGATGTTGAACGAGTGGGTGAGTGAATAAGTGATGAGTGGCTGGGTGAGGACGTGAGGGAGAGAGTGAGTGGGTGGGTGAGGGAGCGAGCAAGCAGTTGAGTGAGTGAGTGAGTGAAGTGGGTGGGATGGGTGAGTGAGCAAGCAAGCAGTTGAGTGAGTGAGTGAGTGGGTGGGTGAGTGGGTGGGTGAGTGAGCAAGCAAGCAGTTGAGTGAGTGAGTGAGTGAGTGAGTGAGTGAGTGAGCGTGCAAGCAGTTGAGTGAGTGAGTGGTTGATTAATAAGTAAAATATAAATAAGAAAGTGCTGAATTGTTGTTGCTAAAAATTAGGTAAAATAATGATATTGATCGATGATGGTCTCTTGCTCACCACCACCACCACCACCACCACCTTCGTTTCCAGTTTCACCCCGTTTCAGTCTAAGGGAGCTGCTTGGATATCGTGAATACTACAACTTTAAGAGGTGGTGGTCTTCTTTAGTGGACGAAATGCAGGGTTACTAATTCCTTCAAAAAATCCCTCAGAGGAAATGAAGAAGAAAAAAAGATGATGATGATGATGAGGATGAAGATGAGATGAAAATATTGATGATGATTATGATGATGATGAAGCAGAAGAAGGTAGAAGATAATGAAGATAAACTGGGTGGAAAATGTCACTATCCCTTCTTATTATTATTATCATCTCATTATTATCTTTATACCCTACTTACTATTACTACTACTACTACTACTACTACTACTACTACCCTGACCAGCTCCTCACCTAGACACACTGGTTGGATGCCCCGCTTGTGGTTTTCCGGACTGAATCTATAGCCGGAGTAACAGGTGCAGATGACCCGGCCAAAGTACACGGAACATTTTTGCTCACAGAAGTTTTGAGTGCAGGGGTCGACAGAATCCGGGAGGCACCTGAAGGAATGAGGAGAATGTTAACGAATAAACTAATGGCACACGCACACACACACACACACACATATATATATATACACACACACACATAATGCCAGTGCGCACACACACACACACACACACTAACCTGCCGGCCACAAAGTTGTATCCCTGGCAGCAGTGTCGCCGAAAACAGTCGACCCACTCTGACCTGACCTGACACTTATACCTGGTGGTGATGACGTTGGCACTCGGACATTCCAACGTGTCAGACCTGAACAAGGAGACATGATTAGAAAGTAGAAAGTAGTTATGAAAGGGGTCATTTGGCCAGTAAGCAGTTTTTGAAGGGGTCATTTGGCCAAGGAGACGCGATCAGTAACCAGATTATCAGGGGGTCATTTGGCCAAGGACACAACTAGTAAGTAGTTTTTTTTATGGCGTCATTTGGTCAGGAAGCAGTTTTTATCCATCTAAATGTAAATTGTAAATCATCTGGTATTGGTCATGATACATATTGAAGGACATTGTAAATCATCTGGTATTGGTCATGATACATATTGAAGGACATTGTAAATCATCTGGTATTGGTCATGATACAGACTGAAGGACGTTGATGCAAGGACGGTGTTAGTTGAGAAGTCACAGTCCTTCATTTCACCCACCCTTGTCGTCCCATCTCACCTGGTCACCGCCTCGAATTCATCCAGGAAGAACCCTCCGCTGTTGGAAAAGTCGAGGTCGTTGGGCGAGGATTGATTCGTCCACTTGGATTCGACGTCATCAATCCTTCCTTCATAATCCATCCCCACGCCTCCTCTTCCTTCATACTCTCTTCCCACGCCTCCTCTTCCTTCATACTCTCTTCCCACACCTCCTCTTCTTTCATACTCTCTTCCCACGCCTCCTCTTCCTTCATACTCTCTTTCCACGCCTCCTTCTCCTCCTTCACCCCTTCCTCTGTAGTGGTACCCCCTTTCCACTCCCCCATACTCCTTTTCCACGCCTCCTTCTGCTCTATGTCTCCGAGTGGCATGGTGGTGGTGTTGGTGGTGGTGGTGTTGGTGCAGGCGTGGGGAGGAGTCACGGGTTAGGAGGACAGAGGTGGCGTGGAGGGAAGGGCACCAGAACACCACCATCAAAGCCACCACTACTACCACCGTTGTCGTCGTCATCGCCTTCTTCATGTCCATCCCTTGTTTCACGCTTTATTTTTCTTATCACTACTTTCTTATCACTATTTTCTTCCTCACTACTCCTACAGTCCTGAAATAAATCAATGAATGAATGAATTTAAAATGGGAATGAAAAGAGGGGAAGGAATTAATGAACTAAAAAAAAAAAATATCAAGACTAATTTAGGCCTGGAAATCCCTTATCAACATTTAACCTAAGAACTGAAGACTAACCGAAATAAATACATGGAAAAAAAAAAAATCTTTGAAATGTACATAAAGAGACGAGAAAAAATATAATAAAGGGAACTCAAATACGTAGAGGAATGCAAATAAAAAAATTGTCTTCTAGATTGTTATTGTGGTTAAAGAAAGATATGTGACATTTTTATGAACAAGAATGTGCTCACACGTAAGGGAATATTAAGGGGGTGCGGGAGTAAGGGACAGGCTCGGGGGGGGGGGACTTTGGGGGGTACGGGAATAGGGGGACAGGCTTGGGGTGGGTAGAAAGCCTGTCCCATATTACCGCACCCCCCTAACCCCCCCAAGCCTGTTCCCCTACTCCCGCACCCCCCAAACTCCCCCCCACCCCCACCCCCCAAGCCTGTCCCCCTATTACCACACCCCCTTAAGGACCCTGTGATGTAGACAGAAAATTGAAGTTATATGAGTTCTCCAAATATTGCCAGGAAACACCACCTATAGGGAAGGAGCTTGTTTCGTGGCATGGTCAGGAGGAATCAAAAGCCTGGATCCAGTTTTTTTCATACACGATCACAGGGTCCTTTGAACACTTTTTTATTCCTCCAAAGTATGCAAGGAAACAAGACCAGATGAACACAAGTAATGGTGGCCTGTTGCTTGGAATAGTTTGGAGGAATCATTTGCTCCAGATTTACCAACACTGTACTATCATATTCTTAAAATTAAAGCTATGAGGGTAAAATAAAAAGGACTACTGATTCCTCCAAAGTATGCTACGAAACAGATTCCCTTATATTGGTAGTACTGTGGTGGTTAGTTTTGTGTCACAGTTTGGAGGAATCAGTTGCCATCCATTCTGACACTAAAAGAGACTTATCAACTTATTATTACCTTCAGGGAGTGTGGACATCATTCAATCAGTCACTCTATCAACCTCCTTTACTCTCTCTCTCTCTCTCTCTCTCTCTCTCTCTCTCTCTCTCTCTCTCTCTCTCTCTCTCTCTCTCTCTCTCTCTCTCTCCTTCATCAAACACTTCACCTTCCACAAGCACCATATCACACAAACACACACACACACACACACACACACACACACACACACACACACACATGCCTAGTGCTTTCCCCTTAAACCTACGACACTATTCTTATACTCGTGTTATTAATGTCTAATGATTTTCAACTTACCTTCCTGACTACTGGTGTTGGTGGTGGTGGTGTTGGTGGTGTAGGAGTAGTTGTGTTGTTGGTTCTCCTTGAGTTGGATGGAGCCAGCGGTCATACTGCAGTCCAAACACTTTTAAGTACACCCTCTCTTATCCCTGTCCCTCTCTCTCTCTCTCTCTCTCTCTCTCTCTCTCTCTCTCTCTCTCTCTCTCTCTCAGTATCACTTTTTTCTCTCTCCCTCTCTCTGTTCCACACTCCCAATCCCAGTCTCACTCTTCCCCTCTCTCTCTCTCTCACTCTCACACACACACACACACCCTCTCTTCACCTGCCCACAGCTATCATATTATTTCCTGGCCTTGGAAGTACGTAGAGTATAGCAACACCAACACTAGGAACCCTCATTGGTATTGCAGTATATCGTTTCTTGCAATATATCGGTTCTGGCTTCGTTATAAAACACACAGACGGATTTATACAGTCTTCAACACACACGCACTTCTCTTCTCCTCCTCTCTTCTCTTCTCCTTCAACACCTCATCACCACTATATTGTTTGGGTACGAATGCTCTGATCTTCCTTCTTCTTCTGATGCCCAGGTCCTCCCCCTCCCTAGTCCCTACCTCCTCCCCTTTATGTTGGTGTGAAGTCCCTCGTTGCCTGCGGAGATACTACAAGGAAAATAAATGTCTGGGGGACTTGTAAGGCGTGACTAGGGATGTTGTATGTTACCCTTTACCTGTCCACCCTTGCTCCTCGCCCTTACTCTACTGTCCCTTTACACCCTCGAGTGCTTTGAGGTAAGGGAATGGTTGTTGTGGAGGTGTTGGTTGTACGTCTGGCAGGTAAGGTGAAGGTGGGAGAGATATACCAACCAGGATGGATGGAGGTTACCGTCACAGTGCCACCTTTGTGCTCTTCCCAAGGAGCATCATTCCTAACTCTCTTATGCTCCAGGGATAATATATTCATTCTTCCTGCACATATTATAAGGTGAGAAAGAGTTTGCTTCGTGCGACTCTCTTATGATTAAGGAATCGGTTTTTTGTTTTTTTTCTTACACATAATTATAAAGTGAGAAAGAGTTTGGTGCAACTTTTTTATGTTGCAGGAATATTTTTTCATGCATATATTATAAAGTGAGAAAAAGTTTGCTGCATCATAATTTAGGTCAGATTTGGTTTGCTAGACTACACTAAGTAAGGTCAGGTGAGACTAAATCACGTCAACTCAGGTCACATCATGCTTCAATAGGTAAGAATTATAGCAGAACGAAAAGAACGAAAGAAAATGAAAAGGTAGGAAACGAGCCTCCCTGTACCGTTAGAGACTTTGGAAAACTGCTCCCTGGCCATCAGCATCCTATATAGCTAGAGTCCTGCCTCACATCACCTTCTGGCAGGGTGTAAACAGATACCACAGCACCTACTACCCTACCACCATCCACCCTGCCTCACCCTGACCTGTCCTGTACCTCCCCTCCCATCTACCCTCTCCTGACCTGTCCTTTCTACCCTCTCCTGACCTGTCCTTTCCACCCTCTCCTGACCTGTCCTTTCTACCCTCTCCTGACCTGTCCTTTCTACCCTCTCCTGCCCTGACTTGTCCTCTCTACCCCTTTCCTGCCCTACTCTGCCTCCCCTACCCTACCCTGACCCTCAACTCAACCTACGAACAAGTGCGAATTCTGAGATGTTTTGTTATGAATACCTTCCCTGTTCTCTTAGTGCAGTATTACCCAATGCTGTGTCTTCTGTCACTCGTTAGGTTTGGTTTATACAGTACTATACATTCTGTCCTGATCCGAGCCACAAAGTGAAAATTTTTACCAACCTCTCATCATCCCCCTCTTTCCTGGTGGTGGTGGTGGTGGGTGGGTAGGGGTTCAGGTCTGGTCGAAACACTGCCTCGACTTATGCTTCGTCACATCTTCTGTTTATTCAAAGTGAGTGGAGCAGAGATATACTTCCTCGATCATAAGTCAACACTGACGTCAGGTACACTGTTGCCAGAACAACTATGTCACGAATTATAAACTAAAAGATGACACTGGCCTCTGGTGGCATGATACCCTTACCATTATACTTAGTGAATCCTTAATTTGACAGTGGTGGTGGCAAACTTTACAATACTACACACACACACACACACAAACACACAGGGTACAATATAATCTTCTTAAGTTTTCTGTCTTACTTTTCCCCTTTCCATTCAACCTTACCTTTACCAGTGACGATGGCTTACTTTTCCTTGGCCTCACCTCCTCCTTAAGGCGATGTATATGTAGATTGATAGAGTGTGTGTATGTAAGAAAAGTACAGTTGGCCACAGGAACTCTTACACAGGCTATTATGGAAAGAGAGGTCATTCATTATTCTGGAGGTACTGAAATGAATGGTCTACCAAGTGACTCAGTGATTGCAAAATAACGAACCAAACTATATTGTTGTATTGCAGTTACGTAGTCTTACATTTTCTATATGTTGTAAACCCTTGAAAACAACAACGTGTGTACGAATTCATGTGGTCATAAGTATGTGTGTGTTGTGTGGTGTGTGTGTGTGTGTGTGTGTGTGTTTTCATCATATATACATACATACATACATACATGACATTGGAGCCTAAACCTGTCTAGTGTTCGCACGAGTCATACATACCCACACACACACACACACACATACACACACACATACACACACACACACATACACACATCTATATTTGTCTCACCATCATAACATTTTTCATTGTTGTATATATAAAACCATTCCCATCAATCATCAACCATATATATAATGTATTGTGTATTTTCAGCCTTATGGCTGCAACCTCAATAAACCGTTTATTATTATTATTATTATTATTATTATTATTATTACATACACACACAAACACATACCAACACAAACACATACCAACACATACACACATACACACACATACACACAAACACATACACACATACACATATACACACACATCCCCCTCTTTCTCTGCCTCACACATTAATATCCTCCCCTGACACACAATCAAGAGAGGATATAGAAGGATTCGGGAGGTATAAAAGGAACAGGTGTGGTGGAGACAGGTGTGGGGCAGGGACAGGTGTGGTGGAGACAGGTGTGGTGGAGACAGATGTGGTGCAGGGACAGGTGTGGTGGGGACAGGTGTGGTGGGGACAGGTGTGGTGGCGACAGGTGTGTTGGAGACAGGTGTGGTGGGGACAGGTGTGGTGGGAACAGGTGTGGTGGGAACAGGTGTGGTGGTAATAGGTGTGGTGGAGACAGGTGTGGTGGAGACAGGTGTGGTGGAAACAGGTGTGGTGGAGACAGGTGTGGGGCAGGGACAGGTGTGGTGGAGACAGGTGTGGTGGCGACAGGTGTGGTGGAGACAGGTGTGGTGGAGACAGGTGTGGTGGGAACAGGTGTGGTGGAGACAGGTGTGGTGGAGACAGGTGTGGTGGGAACAGGTGTGGTGGGAACAGGTGTGGTGGGGATAAGGGTGGTGAAAACAGGTGTGGTGAAAACAGATGTGGTGCAGGGACAGGTGTGGTGGGAACAGGTGTGGTGGGAACAGGTGTGGCGAGAATAGGCATTTAATAGAACCAAACCTGAGAATCCTACATTTACACATTTCTCGTCTATTTTTGTCTAGTTTTTGTTTAGGTTATTTGTGTGTGTTAAGTTTCATACGTGCTTCGTTCAAGTGTCACCATCTAAGAACAAACTAACATTTATCTATGCATGAAAAGGTAAATAAAATGCATGTTGTATTATTCAAGAATAGATCCATTCTTGCCTAATAATAAAAACATAACTGGACACATCCTACACTTAACTAGAACTTTATACAAATCATAAAAAACAACACTATACTTAACGTAGAAGCCATATCTTAGGTCGCCCATATAGAAAAGGAAAGAGAACAGCTGATGAAAACGAAGAGAAGAGAGACTGGCAGTGACGCTTCCAACACTATCCTTGTGTCTTATAATAATCCCCAACTGTATACACTTTGTACAATATTTAGATACAACAACAACACAACGTCTCTGGGTCCTGGTGCCGCTTTCCCTTGTTCCTGGTAGGCGTACACACAGGTATGTCCCCGGCACTTGTATCCCAGAGTAGTCACACGGGTCGGAATGAGTTTTTTCACTTCTGCTGCTTCCTAAATCACTACTACATATTATAGAATGTCCACTACGGCAGGTCCAAGGTCGGTCCGTCGTCAACAGCACTGAGGAGTCGCCCTCAGTAAGGTCCGGCATAAAGAGTGTCCAAGGGTGGTCATCGGGTCGTGCATGGGTCGTGGTCATCATCAAAGGGTCCTTCTTCTGTGGAATTCTAGGGTCATTACTCTTACAGACTTTGGCCATCATTTGTGTCCCCTTCACTGCTGGTATCCAACGTGATGTTCCCTCTTGGTTCTTCGTTCCTTCTTGACTTTGTAGGTATCCTCGTGGGAGTCCAAACACTGAAGGTCCCTCGTGGATCCCCGTCACCTTGAGACTCCGAAGCATTTTTCTTGGGTATCCAGAGACTGAAAGGAACGTAGCGTCAGGAGAAACCACACACGATGGAAGCCCAACAGTTGGTGGTGGCAGACACGGGGACGTCGCTCTCTGAGATAATCCAAAAACTGAAGAGGTGCTACTTGAAACAGACGGGTCCCGCCTCGAAACCGAATGCTTGATTGGGAACTCCGTAGTCGGTGGGCTGGAAGTCGACGAGGGGCAGGTGAGCCAAGTCCTGAGTTCTGACCTCGAACACTGTCTTAGCGGCTCCTGGCAGGCCACTTTTCGTCTGAAGGGAAAGAAAAATTAGGTCAGTAAGACACATGATAAACGGAGTATAAATAAATGATCAGTAAATATTTCTATAGGGACACATAACTCTATGGAATGCAAAGTTAGCAAAAGAGTAGAGGTAGAGTAAAAACATGAAGAAACAAAATATCCCAAAAGACATACAGTGTTACAATAACATTCAAAATATTGCAAAACAAAGGACATATGAAACATTTAGAAAGAGGATGAAAGTGATCGTATATTAATTAATGCCTGAGAACTCGCTCTAATGAATCAACACAAACATCTACAAGTAACTCACAGCACATCCATCCATGATAACATTAGGTTTGATGGTGTCGATGGAAAACAGCTGTTCGTCCTGCCCCATGAGTCGTATAGCCTGGTTATGGTTCAGGTTCGCTTCGTCAAACCAGGCGTGAGAGTTGACGCAAGTGTAGGTGAAGTTTTGGTAAGCATACGAGGACAGGAGCCTTAAGAATGTCATCTGTACTACCCCAGTCGTCTCGTATGTGATCTGAAGAAAGAGTGGTGGCATACGACATATTAATTATTTATCTGTTTATCAATTTACTTAATAATATTTTTACTATATATTTCTTCATATTATAATCAGTGGGTGTGGCAGCATTCTTCAGCAGCAAAACAAAGTCAACTAAAGGATGTTGTCTTCATTTGCAAACTGACCACATGTTGTCCCAATCAGGAAAATGAGGCTGAGTGAGTGTTAAGGGGGTGCGGGAATAGGGGGACAGGCTTTTGGGGGGGGGGGGGGTTAGGGGGTTGCGAGAGTAGGGGGACAGACTTGGGGGGGTTTTGGGGGGTGCGAGAGTAGGGGGACAGGCTTAGGGAAGGGGGGTTAGGGGTGTGCGGGAATAGGGGACAGGCTTTCTACCCACCCCAAGCCTGTCCCCCTATTCCAGCACCCCACAACCCCCCCAAGCCTGTCCCCCTACTCACGCACCCCCTTATTTTAAACAAAACAAGAATGTGTCACCTGGAAGCCTCCCCTCAGGTCCGAGAACCAAGCACCGTCTCTCGTTGTCCTCCTCCAGGGTATGTTGATGATCTTGGAGGAGTGGACGTCAGGGAAGACACACGTTTCCCCATTGACGGACATGTTGCAGAAAACGTAAACCGCATCGTCGGGCATACCAAGATTGGGGTCTATCCAGTACCAGCCGTCTGGGGGAAGGAAGGAAGGAAGGAAGGAAAAGTGAGAATAATGTAGGGGGTAATAGTGTTCAGTCAGGGAACAAATTATCTCAACACATTTGGTAGCTTCTCTCTCTCTCTCTCTCTCTCTCTCTCTCTCTCTCTCTCTCTCTCTCTCTCTCTCTCTATATATATATATATATATATATATATATATATATATATATATATATATATATATATATATATATATATATATATATATATATATATATATATATATATATCACACACACACACACACACACAAACATACACTCACACACACAAAAACACACACCCACTGACCTTTAAACTTAGGGTGTCCGTAGTAGAGGTCTTTACAGGATCTGGCTGGGTTGTCTTTCGTTCCAATGGGTTTCTTGAGTCTCTCCAGGTCTTGTCTCATGGTATAGATGTTTGTATACATGTCCATCAGCTTCACATCAAACTCGTCACTCACCTCGCCCTTGTTACGTCTCTTATTGTTGTTGTTGTTGTTGTTGTTGTTGTTGTTGTTGTTGGTTCTGGTTCTGGTTCTGTGGGGGTTGGGATGATGAGAGGGTGTGGGTGTGTGTGTGTGTGAGAAAGGAAGGGAGAGTGTTTGGTAGAGGGAGAGATGTTGTGTGTGTGTGTGATTGTGTGTGTGTGTGTGTGTGTGTGTGTGAGAGAGAGAGAGAGAGAGAGAGAGAGAGAGAGAGAGAGAGAGAGAGAGAGAGAGAGAGAGAGAGAGAGAGAGAGAGAGAGAGAGAGAGAGAGAGAGAGAGAGAGAGAGAGTGTGTGTGTGTGTGTGTGTGTGTGATAGTTTAAGGTTAAAATTTGTATATACATTAATTTATTAAAATTTATTATTCACTCATGTATTTATAACTTTTTGTATATTATGTTTTTGTTTTTGGTGGTGGTGGTGGGGAGAGGAGGGACAGGGAAAAAAGGGGTCACCATGGATGTCCCAAATCAGGTCAGGGTTTACCAAGACTGTGAGATTGTTTGTCTGGAGGCAAGAAAGACCAAGTGTGTGAAACCATCTGGAGAAAATACAAAAAAAAAAAAAAAATGCAGAATAAAGCTCTCAGGCAAACAAACAAACAAACAAACAAATATAAAAAAATACATATATAAATAACATTTGTTTGAGTTTAAGGTCAGTCATTCAGAAACTAAACGTTTAGGTAGGACAGGTCGTCATTTTGAAGGGAGTTGTTGTTGTCTGTTGTGGTGAAAATTGCAGTGCTATTGATTCCTCCAAACACCACTACGAAACGGTTCTCATATTCCCCATACTGAGGCAGTTGGTGTTTGTTTCCTGGCATAGTTTGGTGGAATCAGTAGTCCTTCCTTCTACACCCTCACAACAACAGATGACCCCCTCCCTCAGTGAAGCTTTACAGAGCCGGCAAGTCCAAGTCTTTTTTTTTTTTTTTGAAGCTGACAGGACTAGTCTGGCAGCCTCTCTGGCCGACCATGTGGTACTCAGAGATAAGAAAATATAAAAAAAAAATGGAAAAAAACGCGAGGCAGGGAAGCAGTGGCAAAGACCCGAGCCAGTCCACACGACAGTCAGTTTAGTCAGCGCCTGTCCACGCCCGATAGTGTGTACAGCATATCTCATGTTTGTAAATGCTCTGGAATTTTGTACATACAGTGTATATTTCTCTATAATATTATACAGAGGAGGGTGAGAATTGAAGACAACAGACCTTCTTAAAGTCCGGACTCACTTGTGAAAGAAAAAGAGTGAAGGAGGACCAAACTTTGAACTAATAATGAAGGAATATGTTCATGTAAACATCACTGATCACTCCCTTTTCCCTCGACAAATTCTTACAAACATGGAATATTTACACAATCGGCTGAGGAAATACCGCTAAATTTAGAGGCAACACCGGAGTCAGCCAGCCAGGGTGTGAGTAGAGGCGAGTCCAGCAGCTGTTCGTTCGTGACCTTCCAACTTAATTAACTCACCTACTACTTTCTTGTTGTGGTCGGGGTCGTCTCCGCCTGCCCCCCCGCCTGTTCTGAGGCCTCAAGGGGTTCTCAGGCAGGGAGGAGGAAGTAGGGGAGGGGTTGGGATCACACACCTCGCCTATCCTACAGTCCTCGTCAGCCCTGTAAAACCCCCCATTTCAGTCTGTTTCCTAAAGTTTCAGTCTGTTTCCTTGAGACCAATTTCTACCAGTCAGACGGGGGACTTTTTACTGTCTGGTTGCCACCTTAAATATTTCCTTCAATGCTCCAACTGTCTCGCTAAATCTCTGTATATATGATAGATGTGTCAGACGGAACCTCTGTAGGAAGTTTGTTAAATTCATGGTACTGTCTGGGAACAAAGTGTCTCAACGTTTTGGCGGCTTCTGGTAATGACACTAAGGAGGCTATTATTAAACTTCTTTAACAAAAAGTTCTCTTCCTCGCTCAGTTCCTATTATTTTGCAAGGCGAATTTAGCGACGAAACTCCTTTTCGTCAAAGATAGAGTTTAATAATACTACCCTAAGAATTGACACGTCAGTATTAGAAAAAAATAATCTTGAATGGAGGGTAACGCTTGTATCAAAGTCTGTGATTGGTCGACACAACCCAATGTCATTTAATGACATACAGTCATTCATGAATATTGTTTATCACTGATGTGTTTACTCTTGGAGGTGTTGTCAGAAGATGCCAACAGTGTTCAGATACTTTATTCTCTAATGTAACTGTAAGATGTGTCGATATCATGGAACTGGAGCAAGATTGTCTGAAGGAAAGTGATACCCAACACACAAACACTAAATAATAATTGTCTGCTCTCACCTGGCTTCTCTCTTATAGCGTCCATCATCATCATCATCATCGTCAGTGTAAGGGGCGTCACGTTGGAACAGGAGTTCAGGAGGTAGGAGGGGTAGTTCACCTGGGGGACCTGGTGGGCCTGGTGGACCCGAGGGACCAGTCTCACCCTTGGGGCCTGATGCACCTGGCACACCCTTTGGCCCTGGTGGTCCATTCATGCCCGGCAAACCCTGGGGGCCATCGGAGCCTTTGGTGCCAGTCATTCCAAGGGGACCCTGAAAGAGGAGGTTGAAAATATATAAAATAAAATCACAGACTGGTTATATAAAATAAATAAACACAGAAGGAGATGCCTTTTAAATAATACAGGTTTGACTAGAAGAAACAATAATGAACCTTGCTAACAAAAGATTCTTCTCATACTCATACTACATTATACACATGTGTGTGTGTGTGTGTGTGTGTGTGTGTGTGTGTGTGTGTGTGTGTGTGTGTGTGTGTGTGTGTGTGTCTAAATCTTACCGGGTCTCCTTTGACTCCCTGTGGTCCTTCAGGTCCTTTCATCCCTGGTTCTCCCTTCTCCCCCATCTCTCCCTTCATTCCCCTGGTGCCCATCTCGCCTCGGTGCCCCTTCACACCCCTCCTGCCACGTCTACCCTTCTGTCCCTTCTGTCCCACAGCGCCTGGCAGTCCGGGTTGTCCTGGGGAGCCTTCCTTGCCTGGAGCACCAACATCACCCTGGGGAAATAGTGAGTAAAGTGGTGAAGGAGTGATGGTGAGGAGTGTTGCTGATGAAGATGGTGTTGAGGTGGTGATGGGGAGTGGTGGTGAAGGAGTGATAGTGAGGAGTATTGCTATTAAAGTTGGTGTTGAGAGAGAGTTTGCTATGAAGTGGGTGATGATGAAGTTTGTATTATTATTATTATTATTATTATTTTTAAATATTACTGCTACTATTATTATCATAGTTATTATAATTTCTATTACTATGACCATTACTATTACAACTTACAGCTTGTCCTGGAGAGCCTCGTAGTCCTGGGAGTCCCTGTGGGCCTGGTAGCCCTTGGGGACCCGTGGGACCAATGGAGCCAATAGGACCCTTCATGCCTCGATCACCCTTCTCTCCTGGCATCCCGGTGGGGCCTTGCTGACCAGCCGCGCCCTCGGGTCCCTGTAAATACACACACACATACATACAGTCACCAGTCATAGTTCTATACTAATATCATTCATAAACTAAGTTAATGAAGAAATATTGGAGCCATTAGACTATATATGTATGTCTGTATGTTTATTTATTGGTATAGTGAAACCAGTACAGCTGGTTGCTATAGAATACGCCCCTTCACAAGCCCAGGCCCCGTGTAGGCATAATCTGGGTTGGAAGGGTCAATTCCGTGACGTTCATCAGAAGTAAATAAAAATTCAAATCTGGCGCTGTACTGATAGTGGAGCCACCTGGAGGTGGTGAGGTGAGGTATTAAGCCCCTCCTCCGCTGAATACCGCTCGTCCACTCTGTCGCGGAACACACGCCTGTCAACATCTACGCTCCTCGCTGCTACGCTATGGTATTGTGTCGCGTGTTCCTGCTAATTTTTCTTTTGTGTTCTAGTGGCTGGCCTGCTTTGCAGATGTATATTGTGTGTTTTCTAGGAGGGTTTTTATGTGTTTATGGGGTTTTTTTCTTCGTTAGGACTTAGTTCTTTCCTTAAGCGAAGGGGGCTTTTCAGCCCCTGTTTTCGGAGTTTTTCTCCGTCTGTCCCCTATTTCACTGTCCCTCCTGCCACTAGTACATTCTTCATGTGTATTTTATCGGGGTTTTCTGGGGTTTTTAGCGAGATTAGTGGGTTCCACGTGGGACTTCCCCACTCCACGTGGTGACCACATGGGGTCTTTGCAGACCTTCCTCTTACCTCCCCCGATTATTATGTGTCCCCTCTCGGTAAGGGGGAGGGAGAATTGTGCCCTGGTTCTCCCTTCCTCTCCCGAGCGGGGGTTTTTTATTTTATTTTGGGGTTTTTTCCATTATTTCAGCCTGGAGTGTTTCTTCTCAGGCTATCGGGTCCCCTCCTACCCCTCCTTCTGGTTCATCGGTCCGGGGGGGCCTCCTTTTTTACCCGCTCCATGTGGCGGACGATTATGGTTTTACGGGGTTTTTTTCCCTGGGCGGCTGCGCGAGTGTGGGGGATGGTGTTCTGGTCCCCAGGTTCAGCGGGCGTGTCCCGCGCTTCTTTCCTTCGGGGAGGATGGGTTTGTGTTCCAGTGTTTGCACGTGTTAACCCATGTTTGTGTATTCTTTTCTCCCCCAGCCTACTCGTGCCCTTTGTGCTGCCTCAGGATGTACCGTGCGGGTCTCGCCTGACGGACACCTGCACTGTTCTCCTCACGCACCCTGCTTCACTCCCTTGGGTTACGACCCTTTGGCGTGTGGTGTGTGCCGCCCCTGGGCTGAGTTGTGTCGGGTTACCTCCCCTTCTGCCCGCTCCAAACTCCCTGCCCTTGCTTCTCTTCGTATGGCGTGGACGAGGGCTAGGAGAATGGCCCACAAACGAGACGGTTCTTCTTTGGCGTGGGTGGACCCGATTTTGGGAGCGGACCTGGGTTTATTCAGGACCCGTTACCCTTCTTCCTGTCTCTCGGAGTCTCAGGGGCTAGAACCTCCTGAGGCCCGAGAGATTGAGCCTGCTTCCCTAGACGGTACTACGACTCCTTCTCGGGGCTTATCCCCCCGGGAAGCGAGCGAGTCTGTCGCGCTGGTTCCCCCGACTGCCTCACCGGTACAAGGGCCCAGCAGGGAACCCCCAGCTTCGCCTCCTGCTAGAGCTGGCTCCTCAGGCCTCTCTAGAGGACGCAAGCGTTCGGCTAAAAGGTCCCGCCACTCCAGGAAGTCCCGTGCTCGTCGCCGTTCTCCTTCCTCCTCGTCTTCGTCGTCCTCTTCCTCTTCTTCGTCGTCGGGGAGCTCTCCTTCGCCCGCCCGCAATTCCCGCAGGGGTAAGCGGGGGGGGGACAGCCCCTCGTCGAGGAAGATAGTTAAAATCTTCCACACCCTTATTCCTCACGCTTTTCCTGGGGCTTCCGTCGCGCAACCTCAGGCTGTCGCTACGGAACCCGCTCCTGTTCCCCCGCCTCCCGCTGCTGCTCCCGTCGAGGGCTCGAGTCCTCCCGGGGATGTGGGAGTCCTTTTCGTGCCTCCCGTTTCCCCAGGGCTCGAGTCTCCGTCGGGGGACGTAGCTGAGGAGTTGGTTACCTCCGCACCCCCGTCCCCGTCACCCCCTCCTTCAGGAGACGGATACCTTCCCTACTCTTGGTCTCTCCTTCCTCCTGCTTGGACCCACTCTTCGGAGGAGGGCAGACTGGTGGCCTGGTCTCCGGACACAGCTCAACCAGACGTGTGGATACGGAGGGATGACGTCGTGGTGAAGTGGGGGGCGGATGAGAAGGGCGAGGCTATTCCCTTCTACAAGGTCCGTCCTATCTCAGCGCCCTTACCCACTTCAGCTAGGGTGTCCTCTGCGGCTACCCTGGACGCGATGGGTTTCCTGGTGGAGTACAGCCAGCTACACTTGTCCGGGGCTTGGAGGATTGACCGCTCACACGGTAACACGGCTCTCCTCCTTTCCCCGGACGCGTACTTCCCGGGGGATAAGGGTGAAGGGGACCTGGATATTCCAGCCCTTCTCCTTAAGTCCCTGGACCACCAGAGGAACAACGCGCCCAGGAAGCCCCCTCCTCCGTCTTTCCCCGTCATCCTCCCTCATTCCCGGGCTCCCCCGGGCTTGAGGGAGTGCCTGTGGAAGACGGAGAAGGAGCCCCCGGTCCCCTATCAGCTGAAGGAGCCCGATGGTAAATTGAGGCAGGCGGAGTCTGCTACCCGTCTGGAGCTGGCCCACACCATCTCCACGGGAGCAGCCGCCTCTTTGATTAGGGACTGCCTCAACGCCCTAACAAACTCCTACCACGAGATGTCGGGTGTACAGCTAGCGTGAGTACCTTTCTCGTGTATCATGTTTGTAGGGATGCTGGGTGAAGGGTCTCCCTGTTACTCCCGGGTACGTATCCCCGGGTTCGCTCGGTTCTTTCTTTGTTTACCCCTTACAGTGACACCCTCTCTTCCATGGCCACCGTGATGGAGGGCGTGGCGGCAATGGCTACCCACTTCATGCGGGAGGAGGCGAAGGCGTTCGCCGAGGCGAGACTGGCAGCCCGCCAAGCGGCAGCTAAATCTGCGCCAGAAATGGCACAGAGGGGAGTGGTACGAGCTGTCCCCTTGTCCCCCGCCCTCTTTGACCAACCGGCGACAGACACGATCTTCGCCTCCCTCCCAACGGTAATTAATTTACCAAAACCTTCCACCTCCAAGTAAGTACCTCTCGTGTTCGTCTTACCCGAGTTGTCACGGGGTGAAATGAAAGGATTTTTCGGGTCTATTTTGGGTCCTAATCGTTCTGTTTGTCCGTAGGCCACGTGCCCCACAGCCAGCCAGACCAGCCTACCAGCCCCGGAGGCCCTCCCAGCCCTCCAGGCTACCGAGGCCCTCCTATCCCACTCCCCCGAGAGCACACAACAGGCCCTCCCAGAGGGGCCAGCAGCCTTTTCGAGGAAGGGGACAGGTCGCCAAGCCCTTCGCGAAGCCCAAGTCCTTCAACCACCCCTCCCAGAAGGACCGCGCCACTTGAGGGTCCCACTCTGGGCTGCCTCACAGGGTGGTCAGCAGCCTGGCCCACCCACGGCTGGGCAGCAAGGATAATTCGCCAGGGCCTGTCATGGCCCTGGATTACTGTTCCGGTGAGTAACTGTCATCCTTACTGTCTGACATATGAATTATGCCTAATCCCGTCCTTGGGCTACCGTTAGGTCAAAATCAGATTTTCCCTTGCGGTCAAAATCTCTGCCTCTCCTGTCATTCTCCCCCCAACCACCCCGGGTCCCTCGGGCCCCGGGGGATTAGGATTAACGGTACTCTCACTGACACCTGTCTTCTCCCGTTACAGCCACTACGTCTACCTCCTGCCTCAACCAAAGTGTCACTTTCGGTCGTCCCGCATGTGCGGGAAATGCGGGAAAAAGGGGTAGTGGAGCGGGCGACGGGAAGGGTCTTTCTTTCTCGTTTATTCACGGTCCCCAAAAAGGATCAGGGAAAAACGAGATTGGTGATGGACCTGAGCAAGCTAAACAAATTCGTGAAAACTTTACATTTCAGGATGGTTTCGGTTGCTCAGGTCCGCACAGTTCTGAGGAAGGGAGACTGGTTAGCATCCCTGGATCTCAAGGATGCTTACTGGCACGTCCCGATCCACCCCAGGTTTCGCCGCTTTCTGGCCTTCCAGGTGGGGACCGAGACGTTCCAGTTTACCAGGCTCCCTTTCGGTCTTTCTCTAGCTCCGCGAGTCTTCACAAAACTCGTGAGGGTGGTGGCATCCCGTCTGGCAGAGGCGGGTGTCCCCACCCTCATGTACCTGGACGATTGGTTGCTTCACGCCCCTTCCAAGGAGCAGGTAGCAAACAACGTCCGGGTAGCGAGGGGAGTGCTAGAGGAAATGGGGTTTCTGTTGAACATCCCCAAGTCCTCTCTCACCCCCACTCGCAAGCTGTGTTGGCTAGGAATAGAGTGGGACTCTCTTTCGGCCACCCTCTCTCTCGCTCCAGACAACGCCCGCCGGACCCTCCGCCACGTCCGCCGGGCGCATTTTTCCCGTACTTTCTCTCGCCGCCAGTGGGAATCATTGCTCGGGTCCCTAAATTTCGCGGCCCCTGCAATGCCCCTGGGACGACTGAAACACAGGAGGCTGACGCGGGAGGTAAACCTCCACCTGTCCCCCAC
>JAWQEG010005512.1:0-27239 GCA_033782935.1 Petrolisthes cinctipes | reverse complement strand
AGAGAGAGAGAGAGAGAGGAGAGAGAGAGAGAGTTAGTTTAAAATTGTACAAACACACACACAGACCACAACAACACAGTATCATCTTAAGGGGGATATTTTGTGTTGGTATTTTTTTTATATCTGGAGCAACTGAATCCTACAAACTATTCCAGTAACACAACACCATTATTTTGTTTGCTCATGTGGTTCTGTTTACCTGGCATACTTTGGAGGAATCAAGGCACTCCAATCTAAAAAAAAAAAGTGAATTACCTCCTTAATTAAGATAGAGTTTATGCAGTACAAACACATCTTATGACAGAGAGAGAGTTTATACAGTACAAACACACGCAGCAGTTCACACACATCTTAATTAAAATAAGAGTTTATACAGTACAAACACACATCTTGAGACAGAAAGAGAGTAACTTTATAATAATACAAACGCATATAATGAAAACATATACTTTATACTGCGGTAACCATTCTACACTCCATAGATCAAAGGTAGAGAGAGAGAGAGAGAGAGAGAGAGAGAGAGAGAGAGAGAGAGAGAGAGAGAGAGAGAGAGAGAGAGAGAGAGAGAGAGAGAGAGAGAGAGAGAGAGAGAGAGGAGAGAGAGAGAGAGAGAGAGAGAGAGAGAGAGAGAGAGAGAAGAGAGAGAGAGAGAGAGAGAGAGAGAGAGAGAGAGAGAGAGAGAGAGAGAGAGAGAGAGAGAGAGGAGAGAGAGAGAGAGAGAGAGAGAGAGGAGAGAGAGAGAGAGAGAGGAGAGAGAGAGAGAGAGAGAGAGAGAGAGAGAGAGAGGAGAGAGAGAGAGAGAGAGAGAGAGAGACGAGTGAATGTCTAAGGACCGTAAAAAAGACAGACTATCCGTGGTGTACAGTATATAATTATACGATGGTGTGGTACCGATACGATGGCTCTGTAATGTGTCTATGGAGTCATCGTACCACATACACCATCGTCAACACCACCACCCACCACCACCACCACCAATATTCTTGCCTATACACGAACCTAAGCCTGGCAGGAGAGGATAAAAATAAATGAGGCCAGACGAGTGTTTGAGAGGACATGTATTATTGAGGAAATTTTGTGTTGGTAAATTTGGAGCAACTGAATCCTCCAAACTATTCCAAGCAACAACAGAACACCATTACTTTTGCTCTTCTGGTCCTGTTTCCTAGCATATACTTTGGAGGAATCAAGACACTCCAATACAACAAAAGCGAAATACCCCCTTAAGGCCCCAGTGATCGTGTATGAAAATTGGAGGCTTCTGATTCCTCCAGATTATGCCACGAACCAAGCTCCTTTAATTAATTAAGGAGGAAGTTTTGTATTGGGTAAATCTGGAGCAAATGAATCCTCCCAAACTATTCCAAGCAACAACAGAACACCATTACTACTTTTGCTCTTCTGGTCCTGTTTCCTATAGCATATACTTTGGAGGAATCAAGGCACTCCAATTGTACCAAATAAAAAAAAAAAGAATTACCACCTTAATAATATAGGTGGTGTTTCGTGGCAATGTTTGAAGGACTCATTTATGCCTTCCAATTTTCTGACTACAACACAGGGTTCCTTAATTAAGAGGTTAGAGGGGACAATGTTGGTTGGGTGTTGAGGGAGGTCTGGTCTTAGTGTTATTTTGTTGAGATTACCCACATGTGTTAGTTTATCTCGTCACAGGTGCGGTACAAGTGTTAATTGGTCACGTGTGTGTGTGTGTGTGTGTGTGTGTGTGTGTGTGTGTGTGTGTGTGTGTGTGTGTGTGTGTGTGTGTGATAAGAGAAATGAACACCAAGAATTCCTCTGCAATTTTCTTGTCTACTACATTATGTACTTGTTTTATACGTAAGAGTTGTTTGTTGTCGATGCTCCCTTTTATGCCAATCACAGTGTTAATTAAGGCAAGAGTTGTCCTGTATGGGCCCTCCTCCTTTTAGTATGGTAGCTACCGACTATGTTAACGTATTTAAAGGGAGATTCTCTTTTAAATTAAAGTCTCTGATTCCTCCATACCATGCCACGAAACAGATCTCCTATTAGTATCACCGAGGGCGTCTGTTTTCCGGTATAGTTAGGAGGAATCTGTAGACTTCCAATTTACCAATGCAGGAAAATCTACCCTTGTTAATTAAGGCTTGTTCAGGGTCGCTCTTGTGTACACTGGATCAAAAAAGTATCGCGCAGGTGGGGTCCGATAGTTCTGTAAATGATCGCTACAGCTTATGATAAACAAGATCGTTTTCAGTAGCTATCGTCTTAATTAAGTGTCAGAATGTTTCACGAGGGAAATGCGCGATACTTTTTTGATCGAGTGTACATATTATTATTATTATTTGTGTTCACACCTTACATGACTGGGGCGTGGAAGAACAAATCTTAGCTTGAGCGAATTGAAAATAAAAAATAAACGTCTTTTAAATTTGTCGATGAAGGAAAAAAAACACGAACTGAATATAGAAAATAACAAGAAGACACACACACACACACACACACACACACACACACACACACACAACGAACGCCTTTCATATCGTAGGGAGATTAATTAATAAAACAAGTGTAACCTGAGCACAGTAAAAAAAAAAAAAAAAAAAAAAAAATACACACCCACACACACACACACACACACATACAGTAGTCGACACCACCATGCAAGGACCAATTACTGTCCTATACTCACAGGTCTGCAACAATGCCACAGACGAATGAACCAGCGAGTAGGCCGAGGAGAGTGACGGCCTGGGTGGAGGAATACAGTGGCCGCCTCTCACACACAAGGTCCCACTGTTGACATAAAAAAAAAAAAAAAAAAAAAACGGAGAGGGGTGAGGGAGGAGTGTGAGAGATGTGGAGGGAATGAGAGTGGTGGTGGTGGTGGTGGTGGTGGTGGTGGGGAGAGGGGTGAGGGAGGAGTGTGAGATGTGGAGGGAATGAGAGTGGTGGTGGTGGTGGTGGTGGTGGTGGGGAGAGGGGTGAGGGATGTGGAGGGAATGAGAGTGGTAGTGGTGGTAGTGGTGGTGGTGGGTGAGGGAGGAGTGTGAGATGTGGAGGGAATGAGAGTGGTGGTGGTGGTAGTGGTGGTGGGGAGAGGGGAGAGGGAGGAGTGTGAGAGATGTGGAGGGAATGGGAGTGGTGGTGGTGGTGGTGGGGAGAGGGGTGAGGGAGGAGTGTGAGAGAGAATGAGAAAACAGTAATATAGTTTCTCATCCTTGACAAAACACAACACAACCATGATAACAATTGATCAGGGTCAGGTGACATTTGATGACTTGGGGCAGCGTCGTAAAAAAAAAAAAAAAAAAAAAAAAAAAAAAAAAAAAAAAAAAAAAAAATCTTGTAATATGAAGATTATCCAATATATCTGTGTGCCGTTGGTCAGGGGGATGCATTTCTGTAACCACCACCACCACTACCACAACAACAACGAAAACAAAACAACAAAAATTACACCAATAATTATCTACTATAAACTTATAAATTATACCCCTTGGTACTCGAGCCTCCCCACCCCATAAAAAAAAAAAAAAGGGAAATGGGATAATAATTGATGATGAAGATAATGAAGATGATGATATATTATACAGTAACTAGTCATGAATATTAACACTTTAAGAAATAATACCTGGGTGACGATGGTGGACTTGTACTGGGTGAGGTTGAACTCCCGGGTGATGCAAGGTGTGAGTGGCTGGAGGTCCCCCTGTGTTAGTGTCTCCAGGCTGGTGTTGTAGCCGAGTTGAACAGCAGTGGTGTAGTTGTAGTCGTACATGTAGCACCCCGCCGATGTCTGGCTAAGGAAAGAGAAAGAGGGGGTGGGAGGGAGGGGATGATGATATTGATGTAAAACTGATATTGATGTAAAACTGTAAATTGAGAAGACTGTGTAAATTAAGCAATATATTAATTTGGTACTTCTCACACAAGTCGTACGTATTCTAGGGTAAAATTATTGTAAAGTAAACACACCACAAACAAACAATAAAACCACACAACAACAAACACATACAAACAATAAAACCACACAACAACAAATACATACAATGAAATCACACAACAACAAACAAACAAACAAACAATGAAATCACACACAGAGAATAATTATTTATGAACTGAAAACTCTACTGACTTGGTGGGAATGGCAAAGGTAAGAATCTGTCGAGTGGTCCAGTTGGCCTCTCGAAGTCCAGGCACATGACACCAATAGTCAG
The DNA here is from genome assembly GCA_033782935.1 of Petrolisthes cinctipes. Lineage (NCBI taxonomy): Eukaryota > Metazoa > Arthropoda > Malacostraca > Decapoda > Porcellanidae > Petrolisthes > Petrolisthes cinctipes. Next base: position 23,037 of record JAWQEG010005512.1, on the reverse strand, counting down.
GAGTGGCACCAAGGAACTGATACGACAGCGTCAGGAGGGCGTTAAAGATCACACCTGTTGTTGAAGGAAGAAGTAAGTAATAATAAGTCATAGGGTTTTTTATATGGACATGATGGTATGGTAATAACAACATTCTATTATTATTATACTTACACTCTTGTTGTGGTTTGACCTGAATGGATATAAAATGTATAACTGCTCCCTCGTTTATTTATTTATTATTTTTCCGATCATTACAATGCAATGCAAACAGCCACATTATTCCGTCGCCCGCCCTCCATGAAATATTTGTAACTATCGGATCATCAAGATTTTTAGCATGCAGTATTGACATAGAATACATAATCCTGCTATCTATAAAATTATAGCAGCAATTGTCACACACACAATGACACATACACATGCACACACACAAACAACAACAACAACAACCACACACACAAACATGCATGACAACACAAACAGATAGCTAGCCAATTTCTTGGGAGTAAGAGTAGCCCATGTTACTTATGCTAGTCAGTCATCTAACATTAAAAGTTTCACCAACGATGTCCCCCAAGGATCTGTACTGTCACCTGCTCTTTACAACTTATACTTGCATGACCTGTCAACACCCCAGACACCACAAATACACGTAGCTACCCACGCAGACGACATAACACTCACATGTACTTGTACACACAGAAATGCAGAAACAGCCACTCACATCCTCCAACCCTACCTCAACACACTTAGGGACTGGTTTACCACAAACAGACTTAAAATAGCGCCTACCAAGTCAACTGTCACCCTTCTCACTAACTGGAACGCAGAACACCGCTACACACCACACCTCACCATAAACAACACACCTATACCACACACACACACACACACACACACACACACACACACACACAAAAATACTTGGCATAACATACAACATGTCACAATCACCAAAAATAAATGCATGCAAAGACTTAAAGCCCTCAGATCACTTGCCAGCACAACATTGGACACAACAAAGAAACCACAACCACAGTGTACAAATAACATATCCGATCAGTGATGGAGTATACAAGCCCTGCCTGGATCTCAAACCTCACTGAGACTCATCACAACACCCTTCAGACCATACAAAATAGAGCCCTAAAGACAATCACAGGCTGCACAGCTACCACATCTTCAGACCACCTACACCATGAAACCAAAGTCCTTAATATCAAGGACCATCTTGACATGAGAGGCACACAAACACTTGCTGCAGCCTCCACAAACCGACACCATCCACTACACTACATGGCACAACACCAACACATGCCAAGGAACATCACAACAACACCCAGTACACGATACCATACACAAATACTATCATCTCTTACACCCTGCCCACTCCAAACCAATCTCCAGAAACATATCCATACTAAAATCACTCACCAATCCATCCAAACACTCAAAAACAACACTCAGCTGCATGCACGACCTCCCGACATCCACCCATCTGAATTCTCCCTTCCCCGTGAGGAATGAGTCCACCTGGCCAGGCTGCAATGTGGCCACAACCCGGCCCTTCTGCATGGCATATCAGAAGAAGCTGGATGGAGCCATTGTGGATGCCTGTCTGGGATGCAACACAGCACCCCATTCTATTAAACACATTATTGAAGACTGCAACGCACACAACCACACTCGCCAACAACAACATACACTCTCTGAGGGCAATGTGGGAAACCCCGGTTCAGGCCATGGCCTTCTTCAGGGGCTCGGGGCTGCTCGGCCAGACAGCTTGAGGAACACACACACACACACACATACTACATTAACAGCAACAACGACAAAGACACTCACACAGTCGCACACTTACCAACAGAACAGAGAACGAAGATGAAAATATTCCATGGCCCTCTGGTACCCACTAACTCCATCACGTCCTCAAAGGCGGTCTGTCGCTGCTCATTCATCGTCTCCTCCGCCTCCTCCTCCTCATCATCATTTTTTTCCTCTTCATCGCCTCTGTTCCAGTCCTTTTCGTTACTATCACCATTCCAGTTCCCCTCTTCATCCTCTTTCTCTCCTCCGTCCCTGAGCTCCTCCTCTTCCATCATTTCCTCGTTTTCGCTACTCTCGGTCGTTCTTTCCTCGCTGTCACTCCAATTAATAATCTTTCCATCGCTTTCTCTCATTCTCATTTCCATCTTCTGTCCCTCGCCCTCTCTCCTTTCCATCTTCATTCCCTTGCCCTCCATAAGTTCCATCTTCCTTCCTCGGCTGCCAACTCCATCGTTATTGCTCAATCCTCTGTCGTTTTTTTCACACACGGTTGTATTGTTTTCATCTGTGTTAGTTTCCCTCCGCTGCATCTCGCCCAACAGTGTTTCCGATTGTATTACGCCATGTCCATTTTCAATACCGTCGATGTCTTCATTCTGCCGTGCTTCTTTGACATCCATCATCTTGGATCATCCAGTCTGCGGTGTTGGTTGCCGCGGTGATGCTGCTGCTGCTGCTGCTGCTGCTGCTGTTACCTTCCTTGGGGCTTCTCTCGTTCTTGAGTCTCTCTTCTATTCTGAGAGAAGCATATATATGTCATACAAAATATATATATTACGACTGATCTTCATTCATTACATACTGACACCTCAAAACACACGATAAACACTTAAGAAAATCATACGTCAGACACCTAAAATCATATGAGACACAATGAAGAGCAAAAACAATAACCTGTCGTCACCTGAAGCCACAGACACACAGCAGGCAGCGGTCACAACACAACATTATATTGTCGTTTCAAGCTCCGCCCACAGGTAATATTGATTGAGTGACACTATTTTTGTGCTGGGCTTTTTTATTAGTTTATTTCTCGTATCTGATTAAATATGTAAAACACCTACAGAGTTCAGTACAGTAATATGGCGAGATATTTCGATACCTTCCATGTTTATCACGTACAGTCGTCTACCCTAATATTAGCCAACACAATTATACTTTGATAAGGAAGAACCTGCTTCCAGCCCATTTGCATATGTGAGTGGTGGTGTTTGAGGGTTAAGTAGTTGGTCTGTTCGACAAACTTTGAATTAATTTTGGGTGAGACGAAGCATGAGTTGAAGCAGTGTTTGAAGCCTTCCTCCTCAACTCTCCCCCCCCCCCACACACACACCTCAAACAGGCCCCTTATCAAGCAATAGTATAGGACGCGTCTCATTCTACCCTATGCTCAGTGAGGGGCTTCGTTTCAGGTGTGTCTGTTTCATATATATGCAACTGTACAATGATACCAGAACCGATATTACACAAGTTAAATATATCTTTACTAGGGGACGTCTTTACTTTTATGAGTGAGTGTACATGGCTGGGATTATTATGGAGTGATGGGATATTTAGTGAAGAGGTGACAAAAAGATATGAATTGAAAGAGCTGAGTACATAGCTGAGAATACGGAGACTGGAAGGATGCTTTGAACGAGTGCAGTTGACAGAGACTGACGAGATACTGGGGAGTAGTTGTTGTGATGAGTGTGAGGCTCCCAGTAACAACATTAACCAAGAAAGACAAGGAGGTAGTGTGTTGAAAAGAATCTGAGTCACATCACTGGACCACTGAACAGGCTGAAGTAATGGGTAGCGATGGTTGGAAGAGTATCAGTAACCTTTTAACTTTATATATTATGGGTAAATGTGATGTTAAACGAATGATGATGATGATAATGATGATGATTCACTCAAGTCCACAATTTAATTATCTTGTTGCAGTACTTCTGATCGTGACTGTACACTCCTGTCAGAACCGGAAGTTATGTAGACCAGCTGATGAAATGCAGCTGTGTTGTCACTCATAAATGGTTACTCAATAATTATAAGACGAAGAAAGTAACGAAGAACACGACATTAAACACGAATATGATCATTGAAATAATATAGAGTATGTGTTTTTTCCACTTAGGTTATGTCAAGTCATGAATTATTTATGTTATGTGATTATATATTATACGGTAATCAGTTGAAGGGTGAATGTTATATTGATATACATTTTGGCACGTTTTGATGGCTATTTCAACACCAACTCTAATGGGCTATAACAAATATTAAGGCTCTATTTTAATTATATTTTTTGCACAAATGCACTGTTGCCAACACCAATGTTTAAATTTCCATCATATTACTTGTACCATGAAGGGCTTTACTGATGTTAGTGGTTCATTCATATAATCAGGTGATAGATACACTGCTTCATTATTTTTAATAACTTTGGGTAATCTTCTCCTTGCTACATGTGAATTTGGTGATACTGTACACACAACTGCGTAGTGGAGTTGCTGCAGATGTGGATGAAAGATCTCTGGTCCTGATAATAATACAACACCATTTGAGTAATGGACGCTTAACATTTATTTATTTATTTTTATTCGTACGTCTAATCCCTCATGTATATATGCAATAATGTTTTGGCCATATACAAGGCCAGTGATTGCAATATTATATTTGCACAACAAAGTAGATCAGATGTAAACTGATAATGCTTGTTTACACAAGCATCATTGTAATTAATTAAAGTCATACATGATTATATCAGTGAGTTTGGTGGATGCTGACTTGAGGAACATAAAAGTAAAATATTGCGAATCCTAAATTTTAAAGTAATAGGTTCGAATCAGAGGCAGTTTTATATGATATAAATGACAGTGTAAGCACACACACATATAATCAAAACACAGCCATTAATTGTTTCTCAGTCTCTAGATTTCTATTGGATTATGGAAGTTAACAAAGGAAGGGCTTCAATGGACCCATACACGATGAGGTTCAATAATGTCTATGTATTCATGAAACAGGAGTGATAATACTTTGGTACACGTGTACCTATGCATATTATTGTACTGTAAGAAGCAAAATCCAAAATAGTTTTGATTTTGGGGTTACATATAGATGGACACACTATCTAATATAGTAGTTTCATCACATGATGGAGGTCATATGCTTTACAAATAAGTTTGTGTACTTACAAAAATATAATCATACAACACCTTACGTCAACTCAACCCTTTCAATTATTATTATGAGGCGCTGCAAAATCAGACACGTGTTGTTCTTTATTACCAAGATATTTACTACGATGGAATGAAAGTGTGGGTGGATATTTGATTGTGGCTGTACATTAATGGGGCAATACACTTTTGGTAAATCTGGAGCAAATTATTCCTCCAACTTTTCCAGGCTACAGAACACTAATCTTTGTGTTCATCTGGTCCTGTTACCTATAGCATACTTTGGAGGAATTAAGACACTCCAGCAGTGTACCAAAAGTGAGTGAAATATGTATTGCACCTCTGCCACATCATCTACGACACGAGTACAGCCACAATCAAATATCCACCGACACTTTCTTTCCATCGTAGTAAATATCTTGGTAATAAAGAACAACACATGCATGTATGATTTTGCAGCACCTCATAATAATAATTGAGGGGGTTGAGTTGACATAAGGTGTTGTATGATTATATTTTGATATGATGCTGATTCATTTGCACGATGGAAGGAAAGTGTTTGTGGTTATTTGATTGTGGCACATATGAAGCAGACAAGTGAACCCAACCCTTCGAGGCTTCACTCAACTACACTGGCTCAGAGCTGCCCCTGTTCCGGTATATTTAACTAAAGACCCTGTGATCGTGTATGAGATTTGGAGGCTTCTGATTCCTCCTGACTACTCCACGAAATAATTAAAGCTCCTTCAGTGTAAGTGTGTGTGATTCGTGGCTATATTTGAAGGACTCGTTTACCTCCAATTTTCTGACTACATCACAGGGCCATTAATTAAGGGGTGATTCTCTTGTTGTTGAATTGGTAGGCCCTCAAAGGTACTAATAGGGGACCTGTTTCGTGGCATAGTTTGTGGGAAATCAGAGACCTTGAAAATCACCAGCAAGAAGGATATCGTTGAAGGACTCGTGTTTACCTCCAATTTCCTGACTACATCACAGGGTCTCTAAGGGGGTATGTATATCTATAGTATAGTTTTGCATGTGGTAAATGTGGAGCAACTGATTCCTCCAAATTATTTCAAGCAACAGGATACTATTATGAATATTCATTGGTTCTATTTCCTGACATAACTTTTGGAGGAATCAAGACGCTCCAATGTAGTACAGTACATATTTATTCACTTCGTTAATAGGCTTCGTTCGACCTTGACTTCATCTATCTTGCTTCCCCATCCCTCCCTTTCCCTCCACCACCCTGCCTTCTCTCCCTTTCTCTCCACCACCCAGCCTTTCCTCCCTTTCCCTCCACCACCCAGCCTTCTCTCCCTTTCCCTCCCCCACCCTGCCTTCTCTCCCTTTCCCTCCACCACCCTGCCTTCTCTCCCTCCCTCCCTCCACTTCCGGTCATGCGCAAAGTTATAATGAGGATGCGCAGTGTTATTGAGGAAAAGGTTCAAGAGGGAATGAGTTAATCTGTTGTTTATCAGTCTTTTGTCACTTCCATCCACTACGTTGGTATAATAAGTATATAGTTTTGTTGCTGCTTTTTTCTCCACGCACCCCCCACATACTTCCTCAACCCCCACCCCTATCCCTCCCCATTCCCCAACATTACCTCCCCAGTATCTCCTATCCCTCCCCATTTCCCAACATTACCTCCCCAGTATCTCCTATCCCTCCCCATTTCCCCAACATTACCTCCCCAGTATCTCCTATCCCTCCCCATTTCCCCAACATTACCTCCCCAGTATCTCCTATCCCTCCCCATTTCCCCAACATTACCTCCCCAGTATCTCCTATCCCTCCCCATTTCCCCAACATTACCTCCCCCACCGATATATCCCCTCCTCCTGTATAATAATTACTTCCCTACTATTGCTTTCCTAACCTCTTCCCTTCCCAGTTCTCCCTGTACACCCTGTCGTCTACCACCTGCCTCCATCCCTTTACATGTCACCATCGCCTCCCCTCCCGTCCCCTCATTCATCAGACCATCAAAATGCCTCTTCCACACTTCTTTCACTTCCACTCACAGTAACTCCATCCTCTCTTCATTCTCACGCTACCAGACTTTCCTTCTCCTCTTTATCTTTTTACCTCCTTCCAGAATAATTTCTTGTTTTCTTTAAACTTCTCACTCAGTTTCCTACCAAACTCTTCATCCACTCTCCTTTTACTCTCACTCACCATCTTTTTCACTTGTCTCTTACATACATTATAATTATTCTCTCTTCCATCTCTTTCACTTCCTCTGACACATTCCTCTGTAATGTTCTCCTATATGCCTTCCTTTTCTTCTCTACTGTATCTTTCACTTCTTCTGACCACCACGCACTCCCTTTCTTGCCCTTCTTCTGTGTCTTGTATCCCACTACCTCTGCTGCTGTCCTCATTACTAGTGTCCTAAACATTTCATACACATTATTCACTCCCACTCTCTCCCCTATAGTCAGCCTTGCATCCTCCAGCACCTCACCCACCCTCCTCTTATATTCGATGTCATTCAATATTCCACTTGCCACCTCCCTCTTGTTCCCCCCTCTATGCTTCCTACCAAACTCCCTATACATATTCTGGAGAAATGGCTTGCCACCGATCGCCATTTCTCCTGAGTTACAACCACCCATCACCACCACCACCACCACCACAGGAGATGGAGACGGAGACAGAGACCAGGAACTCCACCACCACCACCGAGAGCGAGAGGGAACTGGAGGACGAAGGGGTAAGCTGGAGGAGGAAGAAGAGGAGGAGGACGAGGCAGGTTAGACATCTGAGCCGCCGCCTGTCTGTTTGTTTGTTTGTTTTTATTATTGCTTTCCGCCTACTGTATTAAGGCATCACTATATATTTTTCATTATCGTTATTAGCAGCAGTATTAGTAGTAATTGTAATAGTAGTTGTAGTAGTAATTATAGTAGCAGTAGGTGTAGGTGTGAAGAGACAATGGCTACCAGGAACAATATCATACTCACAACATTTACCTTCATCTCAGCCGGTGAATGGAAGGAAGGGTTCACTACATACACATAGAAAGACTGGCGTACAAGGAGCTTCTACAATATAGTAGAACACCCCGAGGTTTCCACAACTTTTTTTTTTACTGGCGCTGTCTTTAAACTTCCTGTGAAATTCACACCACTGTACCATGCAAACTGAAATGGCTGAAACAGAGAGCCATATTTTTAGTCATACAACAAAACAAACTGTCAGTGATTTGTACCTGTTAGCATCATATATAATTATAATGGGACATATCTGCTTAAAAGTTCATAATATTATAAACACTGCTCACATTGGAATGCTTTTATTGGGAAAAATATTTTTTAACATAGAATAGATATTTTATATTATAAGTCGTCACAAATGTAAGAGGAAGGATATAAATCTCAGGTGATGGTGCACATGTGGTAAGTGACACTCAACATTCAAGATGTAGCATATATCTTTCAACAACCATCAGCCATCAGCTATCAGTTGTGGGAACATGCTGTACTGTAATTATGTGGTAGTTTCCTTTCTATTCTACATATGCATCACACACTGGGAGGAACAACTTCCATGTAGCAAAGTTCTGTTGACAATGTGTGTACCCAAGATCTTACTAAATAAATGAACTGGTGTGGTCATGAATGTATGATCCCATGCACCTGTAAGTTATGTCTGACAGAACTAGGATTACTGTACTACCTGAACCATGCTGAGCACTGTAAGAACCTTGCCAACTATGTGTGCTTTGCAGTGGATGCTTGCCTCACTTTATGCATAAACACTCAGCCAAAGAGACACCATGACATTTATTGTGTGAGAACATTTACTGCTCACTTAACTTTCCACAATTCATAAAAGCTAATGTTAAGCTAGATGCAGTGCCTACAAAAAGAGTTCCTACAACTTATTGTTAAAACAATACAGTATGACAATGTGGATGAAAAACGGATAAGACCTTTTCATAACCCACCAAAAGCAAAATATGTCAGATTGTTTACTTCCCTTTTCATCCAGTCCTCAATTAAAACACTATTTGTAGGCAATGTACATTCACTAAGGAAATGTCTGCATGATGATATGCTTGACAATATGACACAGTAGTTAAAGCTTATGAAGATAACAGTAGGTTACTCTGTGAAAATTAAGGACTCCTGCTGCTCACTTCCACAAACCATCAGATCTCAATTCACTTTGGTGAACACAGTACAGTACAATACTCTTCAAGTGACTGTATGCATACCCACAATGACATCCCATGTAAATGTATGGAGCCATGTCAGTGTCCTACCCATGAGACTATTTGCATTAGCTCTGTGTTTGACCAATGAGGTGCTACAATACACACTTAACTTGACCTACAATATTGTGTCTTGTGACTGGGGGAATACTTTTGAAGTGTGCAGCTATGAGAAGGATAGAGAATTATTTTTGTTCTTATTCCTGCCTCTCCCTATCTTTATTTCCTAAATAACATTTTGTTATTATTCTCCCTCACTCATGATGCCTCCTTCATTCCTCTCATTCATATAATCCTTCTCCTTATCCTCCTGTGTCACAAATAGCAAGGCAATACTTGAAAAACAGCAGCATTTCAAATACACCACAGATATCATCAATAATGGAAAAATCAAGGAACATCCCCTACACAGACCTCACATGAGAAACTTCTTAGCACAATTCCAAAGCAAGGTGCTATCCCTTCCTATATTTAATGTTCATAGAATAAAGAAGAGTAAGAATGACAGTAAATTTTTTCTGGTATCTAGGCTGGTGCTGTTCTAAGTACAGTACTGCCCTGACAGAACACCAATATGGTTATTAAACCACTGCAATAAACTGAGTTCCAATGGATGGAATTTGTCATCCCTGCAACATCATCTAAAACACTGCTGTCAGCAACACAGTTTTTATGAGCAATGTCTGAGACTAAGCCAAATGACATGCTAAATAGAACCGTACAGTATACCAATGGAAAGCCCATTACAATAGAAGTGAATGATTACATAGTGTTTGTAAAAATATATATCTCTTGTTTTAACTTTCAATATTAGTTGAAAATTCAGTCAACTGTCAGCAGTGTCCAACTCTGCAAGCAATATTTATCATTCTTCTCCATTCTTTTGGTACTCACACCTTAAAACCTCCATCTATTCTTAATGCATAAATTTGTGCTGCTAAAATACAGATTATGCTTGGAGAACTCCTTACCTCAACCCATTCGGTAAAACATATACAAAAATAGATATACAGTAGTAATTTCAATATTAAACTTCACAGATAATCATACTGTTATTGTACTTATTCTCACCACACTACATACATATAACTGTGGTATGCTATGTTATACATATTGTGGATAACAGAAAATTCTAACATAGTCCCTTCAATAGGATTATATAACTCTGAAGAAGAGGCAGGATGATTATAATAATTAAATACATTCTAGTTATGCATGATTCCAGAGTATCTAGCACATTGAACTGACAACTCTTTACACTGTAGTGATAATTATACAGTTAAAGGAAGTTTTGAGTGCTACAACCCATATGAGTCTGAACCTGCCAATGGGATATCAATGCCCTTTATGTACTGTACACTCGCAATCCTAAATTTTTATCCCAGCCTTGTTAAAGTTTCGAATAATTTGACATACTAGTGAACCAGTTACAACTCTTATCTTGTTTGGTATTTGCTGAGCTCGCTTAATACTTGATCAGGCTATTTGAAGCAATCCTAAATACATATTATGGATTGCGAGTGTACATATATGGTCAATTATATGCAGTCTCTTATTTACAATAATGAGACACTCTTTTCAACTGGTGAATTAAACTATCTTGGCTAGTATGTTGTTTTGAACTTTTCAAAATATTGGATGAGTATAAAAAAAATCTCTAGAACAAAGAGAAAGTTTGGGATTACAGAAGATCATATATTTCTTTAACTTTCAAGGTATTTCATAGTTATTACCAGGAGATACATTCAGACAATTAATATGGGATTTAATGATCTCTCACTCATAAGGAATTATGTACAATATGAGGTGTAGCAGCTCAAACTTCACTAACCGTACAAAACACTAAAGACTTAAATTCTTACACAACCCAACACTTCAGCTGTATATTCACACAACTGCAGAGTCTACAAAATATATAATGTGGTTTAAATTTCCTTTTCAAACAAGGAATTATCTGGAAACCACACGAAGGAGTTATTGAATAATTCAGGTTCCTTCTTACCTCTTGCAAATTTTAAGAACCATAAGTATTTGGGCACTTATGTTGAGCTTCTTTCATTATATAATATGAAAGAGCAGTTGAATATTTATCAAATGCGAGAGTCATATGTCAAAGAGTAAGTGATTATATGAAGTAAGTGTGTACAGTACTGGGAACTATGATCAATGAAAATGACAGTCCTGGAAAAAAAGGAAAGTGTCTTTAAACTGCACTGACTGGATAAGGACAAAGCTAAATCCTTTCTAAGTTATATACACTTTTAAAACAATACATGGTAAATGATATATAATTCTTCATTCTAAAAATTTAGCTTGGTATTATACTACTATAATTTGTGATTACATTCATCAATAAGGACAATGCCAAAGTTGTTTAAGAAATTCTGGCCCTATAATGTGCAGTACCTATTGAAAAGGTTAGATATACAGTATATATTTTATGTAAATAAAGGCCAAGATGGCATATCTATGGTACGGCGATACTGTAATAGTAATATGATGTGTCATGGGCATACATATCATTATCTTTAACAATTGTAATAAGTGCAGGAGTAGATCAATATGTGGTACAGTAAGTAACCTTCATGAATAAGCTGATGTTTGTGTCCTGCAACTCACTTATGCAGACAGCAAACACATGTTGGAAATAATTTGCTATTCTTGGCTCATTCAAGTGACCACAATTTAACCTTTGAAAATGGATAATGCATTGTAGGTATTATATAAACAAGGGGATCACAGTTCTGCATCTTCCTAATACTGTAGTAACTTCTGCCAAATTATCAAAGAACAAGAAATAGAAAATCTCATCCCTTTATGCATAGAAAACATGAGGCCAGTTTTCTTTGGGTGAATAAAATATTCCAATGGCGACTGATCTTTAAGTTCACTATGAAATGGCCTGCAGCGTCTCCTCATGTTTCAATAATACCAACATCAATTATGCGGGACTATCACCGATTTATATTATGTCAGATCTCTGAAGTGCTATGGCTTATCCACCTGGTATACAAAGAGAACATTACTGGTATTCCAAGCAAACATTATGATAGAAATGAGGATGATGACAACGACTCTAATGCTACTAACGGACTTCTGTGGCTTCGGGGCCAATTTCACAGCAACAGCCAACCAGTCTTTAAGGGGAGAGTACACTTTGGGTACATTGGAGTGCCTTGATTCCCCCAACGAATGCCATGAAACAGGACCAGATGAACAAAAATACTGGTGGCCTGTTGCTTCGAATAGTTTGGAGGAATCAGTTGCTCCAAATTTAACAACACTGTAGGCTACTTCCCATTTAAGGGCCTGAATGTAAAATGTTATACAGTATAGATAATACAGCAACTGGATATAAATCTGGTGGTGTTGATGAGACTTATACAGCATATTAAACTGTTGTGGCAGATGTGAGGTGTAAAGATATTGTAGTACTGTACAGCCGGCAGCATAAATTCGCGTCCATCTCATGCACTAAATAATACAAATATGACCAGATATTGTAGTTGCATTCTGAACCAGTTTCTATTCTGACAACATATTTAATTTACCACATGAGAAGTGTGTCGGTCGTCTCTGTATTCAAATTGTGTTACAACATCACTATAGCTAATACATATGCAGATGGAAATGAAGCGAACTTATGCTGCCGACTGTACATGGTGCTTGTGTAGACTGAAATATAGGACTGGGAAGGAACAATGCAAGTGCAGCTTCGTGAAATTGGCCTGAGGAATACATGTGAATCTTCTTACACTTCTGGGAACTAAATCACATCACTTTTCCCATGAAGATACTGGGAGCACAAGGCTGATTAAGTACATTACTGTAAATATTTCAAGATATTACAAAACATACTATTTTCAATCAACTTAATAATCTAATACTGTACTGCTTTCAGTATGATCACATATTCACCAAATATATACAAACAAAATGCATTGTATATGAGTGAGAAATAAAATCAGCACCGAGTTATAAATGTGGAATTACACAACACACACTTCCACCATAAAATAAAGTGTGGAGCAAGAAAAAAAAAAATGAATGTTATGATCCCTTCAATAAAATACTCTTGCAGAGAGTACAAGCAATAGAATTGCTATAGTTTTATCAGTTAAAGACAAGAGGGTGAAAAAATTCCCTATTACTTATTTTACACAATGACCAGATGACACGGTGAGAGAAGTGACTAGCTACTTCCTTACTCACACTCACTCCATTGCAGCAGGAGGAAAAAAGTCTCTGATTGCACATATACCATCATTACTGTGAACAACAGTGGATAAGAGTGACTTAAATAGGAAGCAAGGTGACGAAGTACACATATACACAGTACAGGTATATCCACCTACACTTCCATGTGAGGCAGTCAGTGAGATCAGTCCCTTCTTTCTATGACATGAGAAGCCAAAGTACTATTGATCATTCTTGTTCCTGGAGTATTTATGAGGGCAAGTTATTGGTGAAGAAAAGAGTGATTCTTGAAGCTATATTCTGTTTCAATAATTATACTGTAACTTGCTAATAATACCAACTTTTTTCAGGGTAGATACTCCACTTCAAACCAAAGAATCAAGGAAACTTACTTAACCTACATGTGGCAAGATGTGGCAACTCTGTATTATACATTTCACACAAACACACATACTGCACAGTCATGGACAAATCTTTTTCTTATTTGCCAATCTATAAGTTCTGGGAGCAAAATAATAATAAGCCTTGAAGATGGGACAAACATATACAGCTTCATATTACTTGCTCATGTGTGAAGACAGTACGTAATACACACAGAATATTCCTATCAAATTAAATACTGTGATTAGTTTAATGACGAGGTATTAATGGGTGGAAGGAGAGAGGAAACTGAGTTAACAGCTATAAAGAATGTTGTGTGCAAATAAACAATGAAATGTCCCGTACTACTTTCCATTGTCACTTTTTATCATTACACACATACCCGGTATATATATATATATGTACAAAATGTGTATTACCTATCATAAACAGATACTTTCCACCCTCTTAAGTATCTTTAAAACTAACCCAGCATAATACAGATGTACGCAAGTCGAGAAAGAACTGCTAGACCCTTGGAAATGTGGAAGTGGAAATATAAGAGTTAAAATAAACACTGAAATGAGGAGGAAACCTAGTTAGAGGCAGAGCACACTTCCCCTTCACATTTCCTAGTGCTCTCTTTCACCCTCTATTCTCCTTTTGGCTTTCATTCCCTTAACAAGGTCCAGTTCATCACCATCTCATGCCCACATTATACTTCATCAACTGTCACCCAGCTGCTGCAGAGAGAAGAACATTCGGGATTTTCACAAACACTTCATATTTCTCGGCAATGATACTAGCAATCCTTTGTGACTTTAGGTAGCTTTATAAACAGATTCTGAAATGTCACCTGGAGGTAGAAATTATGTCTGCTCCTGCTACTGAGAGGACTCCAACCTATGACTCACTAGATTGCAGACACAGGTCACCTCCTTCTCTGTAGCTCTTTTTTTTCCCAAGTCATCACTCGCCTCAATGACTGCTTCACGCCTGTTGTTCAATCTCCAGCTCATCCTCTAGTGAGTCATCTTCAAAGACCTCGAGGGAGCTGGTCGAGGCCGGCTTGCGTCTCTTGTACACATCCTTGAGGCGACTCCAGTGGCGGAAGTTGGCCTTCACATTGTTGTACGGCTCCTCGGCCTCAGGAAACATTTTGGCCACGATCCTGAGGGAGTGAATTGTCTGGGCTGAGTACATAAAGATGGATGCTGAGATTTCCTAACTCTCTCCTGCCTCTGTGACACATATGGAATTGAGTGAGATTCATCCTGCACAACCCTTAGCTTTGAAAATGAAGAGGTCTTAACTGAGGCTCCACAGGTGTGGAATAATTTATCTACAACTATACATAAAACTTTAAGTCTGTTACAGTATTTCTCTACATTCTCTAACTCACTCGTAAACAGGGATTGCCACATCATCAAGGAACTGCAGCTGTAACTCCGGAATGAAGGCTTTCTCTCGGTCCATCATCTCGAGAGGCATGTTGCCCATTGCCTTCTCTAGGTCTCCTTGGGTGAAGAACTCCTTGTAAATCAGTTCAGCAACATGCTTAGATGAGTGCCAGTCCTGAGAAGGAATTATTGTTGCTGTATTAGGAATGTTTGAAACAAACCTGCACATATGAAAAATACCATCTGTAAGAAAGTGTCTAATAGCTTTTGGAAATGTAATGTTCTGACATCTCTGATTTGTATGCTGTATTGCCACACACACACAAATCACTGCAGATGTTTGTTTTGTAATGAGTAAACATATGTGAACCATAATTGTAAATTTACCAATCTACAGCTTTAATAATATAAGTGTCTTAAGGATGCAATTACAGTACATTCATGAGTATATAAATGAGTAACAACCTGCATGACTGTGCCTATGACTGTACTGCACTTTCAACACAACAACACAATGGATCTATATTATCCTTGTTGCAGTACAGTATAGTATTTGTACTGAGGTTATCCAGCCCTACATAAACATAAAGTACAACCTTAGTCTGGTCAGAGAGGTCAGCAGCAGTCATGAGTAGACATATGAGCAACTGGTGGTGTCGTGGGTTGGTGGAATCGTACCCACTTCCTGCAATCTCTCGCAGTTCAGAAACAATCCTCAGGTGGTGGGCCAAGTCTGTTGCTGCAAGGAAAACAATATAAATTACTTTCAAGCTCTGATAATACTGTACATGTGATTTATTGATTCTTTCCCCTTGTGCTGGATACTGAATTAACTTATACAGTACATTACTACTCTACAGTATATTAAAATATATGGTGGTCAGTCATCTCAGTCCCTGGTAGCTGTTATTATGGTTGAATCCCAAGAGACTAAGAAAATCAACTTCACGTGGTGCCATGGACATGTTTGAAACAAGTTGCAAATGATCCGTAATATTTTTTTATTATCTGACCAGGAGGCTGGTGGTTCAAGGAACATGATGTGAAACTGGCAAAACCAACTTGTATAGACTACTAGATTTATTATTATTATGTGAAATGGAGCCAATTAATTGCAGTATATTTGTGGAAATATAGATGATGCTGATGATGACAATACAGTAACAATAATGAAACATACCTACACATATGATAAATACCATCTGTAAGTGTAAGAAAGTGTGTAAGAACTTTTGGAATTATAAATATGCCCCCAGTTGTTAGTTGTACAGAATATAGTATTTAATATCAACTAACCCAGGATGATGTCCCTCATTAGGTCCAGGAAGTTGGTGTATTCTTGGCGTGTGAGGTTCTCAAGGAAATTACAGTCATCAGTGTTGAGGATACACATGGCCTGAGCCAGATGGTGTCTTTCCATCACTGACCCTTCTGATGAGTACAGTGATGCCAACACTGAGTTGCTTGCCACCTATGTACACCAAAGGGAAGGGAGGAAATTTATTTATTCCTTGTAGGATAAATAATTGTTCTCACTAAAATTAAATAATTGCAGATTCGGTTAGAATATTTTATGTTCAATGTAATAGGGAAAGAGAATGAGAGCAGATATATAATCAAATGCCAGAGCATATGACAAATGAAAAATTGTTTACACATCAACTTCTCATACTGTAAAGCAGAGCCCAAACTGCAGAGAAATCTTAATAATTTGGAATTATTCATTGAGAAAACTATTGGAGGCTGACATCAACCATCACCCACCTGGAATGAATTGGTGGTTCCCCTGTGATCCAAGTCATGACACATGGATGAGACAATGAGTGCCAGGGCCTCTAAATGGGTGAGTGCTCCTCTCTCCATCAGCCGTAGATTGTGGATGAGGAGGTAGGCAAAGTGTGTGACAGAGAAGGCGTGTAGCCAGTTGTGGTAAGGTGGGTCTCTGTAGCCTTTACGTACCATCAGGGTGAATCTGGGGACGGAATTAGGTGAGTTAGTACGACCACATCAATGCCATAAAGTTGAAAGATTTGTGTATTTTAGGAAATGGTAAGACCACCACATAAATGCCATGATGTTGAATATTTGAGGGGGTTTTTAGGGAACAACAAAACCTGAGGTAGTATATATATGAATTGTTAGACCTACACATTCATTGTATACACAAGATCAGCAACAAAGGCTTTACGGTAGTCACAGATTTCCTCTTTCTTTCGACACTCTATACCGCTGCAATCGATCCATTTAATCATCCATACTTTCCTCCATCCCTTCTTCAATCCATCTATCCATCCATCTATCCTTTCTTTCACCTTTCCTTCCAATCATCCATCTATCCTTTCTTTCACCTTTCCTTTAATTCATCCATCCATCCATCCATCCTTCCTTTCTTCCACCTTTCCTTCCATCCATCCATCCATTCTTTCTTTCTCCCTTCTATCTATTCTTCCATTTATCCACCACTCCCTATCCTCCATCCATCCATCCATTCTTTCTTTCTTCCTTCTATCTATTCTTCCATTTATCCACCACTCCCTATCCTCCATCTATCCATCCATCCATTCAGCAATCAATAAAGGCATGGCCGAGGTCTTGCAGCATCCTCCCGGGGACTCGCTAACAAGGTGGTGTGGCCGTGGAGGAACTCGAAAGGTATGTCCTCGTAACAAGACCCTTACACACATTTCTTGCTCTCTCAGTCATAAACTTTCTTCCTCTGTCATGTTCTTGTACCCTATCCCTCCACGCTTCAATCTACTGTACTGTATATTATAATCGTGAAAGTCTTGTCTGCGTGTTTGTTTATTTGTTCGTCTAGAAACAACGTCGCAATACTGTATAAACTATTTTCTAGTTTTATTTTACTCCTTCATCTAAGTCAGCTCCCTCCCACCTGTCACCATTCATGTCTATTTTCTCTCACTTCTCATTTGTTTTTTCGGTTTTCCATTTCCATTTCATTATTCTTTCTTGCTCCCTTTTCCTCTTTGCAGTTCTCGCTATTTTCCACTCGACCTCTTCTGCTCCAATAACAAGGTCACACAGAGAGAAAGAGAGATAGAGAGAAAGGGTGGGAGAGGGAAGGAGAAAGGTGATAGGGAAGGATGGAGAAAAAGGAAAGAGGGAGAGGATATGAGAAAGGCAGGAGTGCAGAGAAAGGGAGGATAGAGAAATATGAAGAAATAAATCATACAGTAGAATATCTATGAATCATACATCCTTACAAGCATACATTCATTCATCCTTCCTTCCATCAATCTATACACACATAATATACAATAGCTCGATAGAAAAAATAAGAATATACTGAAGATAGTTTAGTTATGAAGGTAAAGCAGGTATGAGTCTGGGAGGGTGGGAGGGTGGGTGGGTGGGTGGCATCTCATGAGGGTGCTGTGGTGTGACCCTGAGACGAGTCAAGGTGTATGTTACCTGAGGCTGGGAATCAAGGCCACACCTTACTTCACCACCTATACCAGGCCACACCAGTCCTTACCACCCACACCACACCACACCAGTCCTCACACCACACCACACCAGTCCTCACCATCTACCCATGCCACATCTCTCACCCATACACACAACTCACCCCTCACCACCCACACCACACCTCACCATCTACCCATGCCACACCACACCAGTCCTCACCACCTAGCCATGCCACATCTCTCACCCATACACCCAACTCACCCCTCACCACCCACACCTCCCACCCATCCACACCACACATCACCATCCATACACACAACTCACCCCTCACCACCCTCCTCACCTCATCACACCTCCCACCCATACACACAACTCACTCCTCACCACCCACCCACACCACCTAACCTACACCAGTCCCCAACTATTAACATTAACAAGGTGGAGGAAGGAGAGAGGGTGGCACGCAAGTATCCATAACCATCTCGTTGTCTGGTTTCCACAAGAATTTCGTATCATGTGGCTTTTTATCTATTTTTTTTATGCTTCTTATACTTGCCAAACCAGTCCATAGCCATTAAAACTAACAAGATGGTGAAGGGGATTAAAAGGGGACACACACACACACACACACACACACACACACACACACACACACACACATGAAGATAAGCTTGTACTGCCCACACTGTTCCATTTTGTCACAACACTGGGTTGACCTGTATAGTCCAATCTTGTCTCCCCTCACTACCCACTTCCCCCATCTCTTGCATTTTAGAGGAGTAGATCTGTTTTTACCTGACCTCTGCATACCATAACTCACTCACTCACTCTCTCTCTCTCTCTCTCTCTCTCTCTCTCTCTCTCTCTCTCTCTCTCTCTCTCTCTCTCTCTCTGCTACTTATGCTTTGTAAACTCTGCCTGCACCACCATCTCTGCTCTGCTAGTTTTGTCTCTCCTGCCTCCTCTGTTCCTTCCCTTGTCTGTTCTGCCTACCATGCCAACTTGTGCTCATCAGTTCCTCACCTCCTTTGCCCCTCATCTAGTGCACACTTGCAAAATATACCCAAATAAAATGTAAGTACAGTAACCAAAAATAAATTACACGATACATCAATCAATACACAATGAGTAATGGCATAAACAAAAATTTTCGTGCCTCGCAAAAAACACCAAAAATAAAAATAATGTAAGTAAATAAACAGGAATAAATCATACGAAAAATCAATAAAAACACGACGAGTAATGATAGTGTAAAATTTTTGTTCGTTCCCGCCTCTTTTGACTGCAACCACCGACCTGGCTAGCGAGTCCCTGGAGAGCCTGAAGCGTGTCACCATACCCAGGTCCTCCGTCATGGACAGTACAGCCAAGGGGGTCCGGCTCTCAGACAACTGCCGAGGGAGGTACCTGAAGAAGGGATGGAAGAAGGGAGGGATTAAGGTTACCATACCTGTAGTTCATCTGGTATTGGGATGAAAATGCACACTGGAAACTGACTGGAAAGAGATGCTGGAAAACTGGAAGGGAAAATAATTACACAGTTACTGGGAGCCTGGATGTTGTGAGAAGTTAACTGGAAACTGACTGGAAAGAGGGATACTGGGGAACTGGAAGAGGAAATAATCTCACAGTTACTGGGGGTCTGGATGTGGTGGAGAAGTGAACTAGAAAGATATACTGGGGAACTAGAAGGGAAGAAAAACGGAACTGGATATTGGCTGGAAAGAGATGTATATTGGCAAACTGGAAGGCAGGATAATTATACAGAAATGAGCTGGGAACTATCTGGAAAAGGCTAATTAGTGATAGAGGAATTGGAATGGAATAGAAAAGTTAGTGAAAAAGTGATAGGGAGAAAAAAAGAAGGTAATGAAAAACTGATGGAAAAAAAAATGTGATGACTGGAATAAGATTAGGGCAAGGTATATATAGTAAACATACATGGAACTGGAAAGGACTGGAAAATTTACACATGTATTGGGATATGAGCAGGGAATAGATGGGATATCATAATTACATACCGACCGAGGAGACGAACGACAAGACAAAAAAAAAAGTTATTGGTGACTGAAAGGTGAACTGTGAAGGTTGGTTGGTTGGTGAAGTAGATGGTAAAGGACAGAGAGGTCAGTGTGTGTGTGTGTGTGTGTGTGTGTGTGTGTGTGTGTGTGTGTGTGAGGGTGGAGAGGAGGCAACTAATATTTTCAAGAGGTGGTAAGGGAAGGCAGGGAGAGTGGGAAGGAAAGGGAGGAATATTGCAAGAGAGAGAGAGAGAGAGAGAGAGAGAGAGAGAGAGAGAGAGAGAGAGAGAGAGAGTTACAAGGAGTTACAAGGAAAAGAAGTACCCTAGAAGACCTTACGATCCATACAAAGAGGGTACCTGTGGGTTAGTTGCGCAAGTAGGCGACCGTCCTCGAATGTGTCATGTGAAACCATCAAGGAACACTCGCACAACGGCTTAAACACCTAGACGGTGATTTAAGGCTTTGTCTAATCTGGACTTGAACTGATCCACCGAGTTGCTGTTGACTACATCAGCAGGAAGCGCGTTCCAAGTACCGCAGATGCTGTATGTAAAGAACTTACCACACAGATCACGGTTGTATCGCTTCAGTTCAAGTTTGTAGCCATGATTCCTGGTTGTGCCCTCACTGAGTTGGAAAATGTCCCTGTAGTCTACATTGTCAAAGCCTCGTAGTATTTTAAACACTTCGATAAGCTGACCACGCAGTCTCCGGGTTTCCAAAGAGAACAGGTCGAGTTCTACCAACCGATCTTTATAGCTCTTGTGTCTAAGAGAGGGTATAAGTTTGGTTGCCCTGGCTTGCACTCGTTCCAATCTCGCGATATCCTTTCGGTAAAAAGGACTCCAAAACTGGACTGCATACTCCAGGTGCGGTCGGACAAGGGAATTGTACAGACAAAGTACTATCTCCTTGTTCCGGTATCCAAACTGTCGCTTTATGTACCCTAACATCCTTTGGGCTTTCTTCTCAGCCTCAATACACTGCTTTGAGAACTTGAGGTCACTGGTGATAGTTACACCCAAGTCTTTCTCAGTATCAGTGCTTACGAGAGCATTGCCCTTAAGGTTATACTCTGTTCGGGGGTTTCTGTGGCCTATATGCATAACTTTGCATTTGTTCACGTTAAATGGCATTTGCCACGTGTCAGACCACTCCCCGATCTTCCTAAGATCTTCTTGTAAGCGGGTAGTATTTCCTTCTTTCGCGACATTCATACCAAGCTTAGTATCATCGGCGAATTTGGAAATCTTGGCAACCATGTCACCATCCACGTCATTAACATAGATGATAAACAGTAGTGGTCCCAGAACAGAACCTTGGGGAACGCCGCTAGTAACGGGCACCCACTCTGAAGCCTGTCCATTCACTACCACCCGCTGCCGTCTGTCACTTAGCCAGTTCTCTATCCAATTTGCCACATTTCCGTCTATGCCCAGTGCACGCACTTTCCGAAGGAGGCGGCGGTGGGGTACCTTATCAAAGGCTTTCTGAAAGTCTAAGTAGACAACATCGACCGCTTTATCCCGATCATGCTCACTGAAAACAAAATGGAAGAATTCCACCAGATTTGTGAGACATGACCGGTGCTGCCGGAACCCATGCTGGGAACCCCTCAGTAGCAAATTTGATTCTAAGTGTGCTGTTATTTTGTCCACCATGATGCTCTCCATGAGTTTACAGACTATCGAGGTTAAACTGATGGGTCTGTAGTTTGACGGTTGGCTAGCATCTCCCTTCTTGAAGATAGGAGTCACCTCTGCCTCACGCCAGTCTCTAGGAACGCATCCAGTCTGGATTACCCTGTTGAAGACCATGCACAGGTGCCGTGATACTTCACCATGCACTTCTTTCAGCACTCTAGGTAAGAACCCATCCGGACCGGGGGACTTGTTTGCTTTTAATTCGATTATTTTTCTCTCGATTTCTTCTTGGGTGAAGACCATTGACTCCAACTTCTCACTGAAGGAGTCCAAAGGTTCGGGAATGGGACCACTCTCCTCAGAGAACACTGAAGAGAAATACTCATTTAAGAGGTTAGCATTTTCTGCATCAGATCAGAGTGCATCAATGCTCCATCCTCATTCACCAAGGGACCGATCCTGCGTCGGATTGGTTTACGGCCATTCACATAACTGAAAAACTCCTTGGGGTTCTCTTTGCAGAGTCTAGCCACACGGACCTCCTCAGCACGCTTAGCCGCCCTTATTTTGGACTTCACGTTTCGATTCAGTCTTCTATGACCGTCAAAGTCCCCAGATGTCTTCGCTCGACGATACGCAGTTCTCCTCTCCCTTAGTAGGTTACGGATTTCCCGATTAAACCACTTAGGTTGAATGAACTTCTGACCTGTTCCCTTCAGAGGAATAAAGCGCGACTGAAGTTCCATGAAGGAAAACAAGAATGACCTCCACAGATCATCAGCACTCTCTCCC
>JAWQEG010005511.1:7500-65423 GCA_033782935.1 Petrolisthes cinctipes | reverse complement strand
TCACAAACATACCCTCACCCCAACTCACTCACTCACTCATTCCTGCTGTCATTGATTAGGTGAGTTGCCATGGTGAACCTACCTATCTTTACAGTAATGAACCTAGGTACCTGTTTACTCTATGAAGGGGTTAGTTAGTTAGTACAGCGTGGGTAAATATGGAGCAAGTGATTCCTCTAAACTATTCCAAGCAACAACAGGACACCATAATTTTTTTAACCTGGTCCTGTTCCCTGGCATATTTTAGAGGAATCAAGACGCTCTAATGTGCCAGATGTATATACTACCCCTAGAGATTAAATTCCTTACGTAAACTATAGGACTGAACTTACCAAGGCAACCCCGTCCACTTTAATTCTTAATTACCTTTTCTCTAACTTAGCAGCTTATCCCTACCTTAATGCTTGTCTTTTTATTAATCTGTCTACCTACCTACCTACCTACCTACCTACCTACCTATCTATCTACTTCCTACTTACCTACCTACTTACCTATCTATCTACTTCCTACTCTCTCTTCCTGCCTACATACTTACCAACTTATCTACATTCATGCTTGTCTTTATATTAATCTGTCTACCTACCTATCTACCTATCGATCTTCCTACTCACTCCTCCTGCCTACATACTTACCAACTTATCTACATTCATGCTTGTCTTTATATTAATCTGTCTACCTACCATTCTATCTATCGATCTTCCTACTCACTCCTCCTGCCTACATACTTACTAACTTATCTACCTTCATGCTTGTCTTTTTATTAATCTGTCTAGCTACCTACCTGCCTACCTACTCATTCTTCCTGCCTACATACTTACCAACTCATTTACCTTAATGCTTTCCTTTTTACTTATCTGTCTACCTACCTACCTATCTACTTCCTACTCACTTCCCACTCACTTCCTACACACTCCCACTCTTTATATCTCCTTTCCACCTACACACATCTATCCAGCTTTTATAACTGCTCTCTTAATCTGCCTTTCAGAGCCGCTCCTCCCATTCACTACTTGAAGAAACTATTTCCTCATCTGGTCGTTGAACTATTATCACTATCTCTCTCTCTCTCTCTCTCTCTCTCTCTCTCTCCTCTCTCTCTCTCTCTCTCTCTCTCTCTGTTTACCCCTTACAGTCTCTTATCATATTCTCCTCTTCCTTCCCGTTTCCATCCTTTCTTATTCTTCCTCCTCTTCTTCCTCCTCCTCTTCCTCCTTCTCCTCCTCCTCCTTTTTCTCCTCCTCCTCCTCTTGCATTGTATACTTCTTCCCTCCTACTCCTTCCAACACCCAACACCTCCCTATTCTGAACAGGTGTGGCCAGGCAGGTAACAGCTAATTAGTGCAACAGGTGAGGTGCCTTCTAAGTCTCTCTCTCTCTCTCTCTCTCTCTCTCTCTCTCTCTCTCTCTCTCTCTCTCTCTCTCTCTCTCTCTCTCTCTCTCTCTCTCTCTCTCTCTCTCTCTCTCTCTCTCTCTCTCTCTCTCTCTCTCTCTCTCTCTCTCTCTCTCTCTCTCTCTCTCTCTCTCTCTCCTCCTCCTCCTCCTCCTCCTCCTCCTCCTCCTCGTCCTCCTCCTCCTCCTCCTCCTCCTCCTCCTCCTCCTCCTCCTCCTCCTCCTCCTCCTCCTCTTTCCAACTTTATTTCTCATCTCTCCTCAGTTTTATTAATATTTTCCCACTCTCCCTCCTGTTCCGTTTTTTCTATATTTATCATACCTCGCCGCTATTCTCTCCTTATTTCACAGTTTTTTTTATCTCTCTCCTTTTTCTCTCCCTGTCTGCCTCTCATTTCCTCCTGCCTTGGTTCTCGCACCAACCCCCTTCCTTCCTCTCTCTCTACTTCTCTCTCTTTCTTCCATCCCTACATCTCTCTCTTTCTTCCATCCCTACCTCTCTTTCTTTCTTCCATCCCTACCTCTCTTTCTTTCTTCCATCCCTACCTCTCTTTCTTTCTTCCATCTCTACATCTCTCTCTTTCTTCCATCCTTACATCTCTCTCTTTCTTCCATCCTTACCTCTTTTCTTCTTCCATTCCTACCTCTCTCTCTTTCTTCCATCCCTACATCTCTCTCTTTCTTCCATCCCTACATCTCTCTCTTTCTTCCATCCCTACCTCTCTCTCTCTTTCTTCCATCTCTACCTCTCTTTCTTTCTTCCATCCTTACCTCTTTTCTTCTTCCATTCCTACCTCTCTTTCTTTCTTCCATCCCTACATCTCTCTCTTTCTTCCATCTCTACCTCTCTCTATTTCTTCCATCCCTACATCTCTCTCTTTCTTCCATCCCTACATCTCTCTCTTTCTTCTTCCATCCCTACCTCTCTTTCTTTCTTCCATCTCTACCCTCTCTTCCCATCTCTACTTCCCCATCCTCTCTCCCCCACCTCTCTCTCCTTTCTTCATTCACTACTTTCCCTTCCTTCCTCCCTCCCTCTCTCCCTCCCTACTTCCTTCTTTCCTTTCTTCCTACCTGCCCCCCCCCTCTCTCTCTATCTATCTTTCTATCTATCTATCTCTATCTCCTCACATTTCCCCTCCTTGGATTTCCCCTCACATTTCCTTTGTTTGTTGTCCCTTCTTGCACATTTCCAACGTCATCCCGTCCTTCCTCATTTCCCCCTCACCCTTCAAATCTTTCTGACATCCTCTCCCACTTCCTCTTCTTTCTTATTATTCCTTATTTCCTCGTTACTCTCTTCCACTTCCTATTCTTTCTTATCCCCTGCTTCCTTCTCCTTCAAATCTTTCGGTCATCCTCTCCCACTTTCTCTTCTTTCTTATTCCTCATTTCTCCTTTCCTCTACATTTTTGTTACTCTCTCCCACTTCCTTTTTTCTGTCTTATGGATCTGGGTCCCCTTATCAAGTATAGAACAGAACTCGTCGCCTCTACACACAACGTCGTCTCATCCTACCCTAAGTCCAGTGAGGTGTGTCTCAGGTGTGTCTGTTTCATATCTCCTCAACTGTACGTGTGTGTTTCCTATATGATCACACACCAACAAACAAAACCACCTATTCATTCATGGGAAGGGGATAGTTTTTGCGAGACATACCATACACTAGTTTTATCGACCAATTGGAGGCTACTACTGATTCCACCCTCCATTAACCTGTGCCAGAAAACACCCCCACGTGTACTGAGGGAGTTTTGTTTCGTGGTATAGCTTGGAGGAATCATAAGCATCCAATTCGTCCTCACCCAAATGGCCCCCGTGACGAACACATCAGGAACTCGATTACACTCGTATTTTTTTATGAACCTTTGAATATCATGGAGTTAACTTTGAAAAACTCTGATGAAAAATTTAAAATGCAGTGATGGAGAGATATTGTAACTAACACATTTTACAGTCTGCAAAATTGTTTAGTTATGTTTGAAAAGCTTCTATATGAGGAAAAATTGAAATGCCAGAATCGGAGAAAATATTCCATTAGGCATAAAAAAAAAGAGAGCTGAACTTGACACTGCTGATGAAAGTGATGATGGTGATGACAATTATTTCAAGAATAGCGGCTTGTCACCAACCAACCAACCAACCATCCAACCAACCAACCATGTCTGTTTACATATAACTAAATATACAGTAAGTATACATAGAATCTTGCTTATCCATTGCTGGCCTCTGGTTCAGTTTACAGGGGGGATAACTTATTCAGATTAATTTACACGCCATTGTGTGATTATTATTAGGTGAGTAAGGTGGAAGGTTTCCCCACTCCAGCGCCTCTCAATATGGTCATGAAGAAGACCAAGTGCTGTGGATGAACTAACTAGCTACTCCAGATTGATTCCTCCAAACTGTGTGACGGAACAAACTCAACAGACTCCTTCACAGTACAGTTGCGAGCATATGACTCGAGGCCACCTCATCCATCAACATGCTGGTGTTGTATCTGGTAACAATGGTAGCTGTGAACTGGACCGAAATTCATTCGTCTGCTCCGGGAAATCAAACCCAATAATGATATGTCAGTATGCAGATTTAACTGTAATAGAAGCAATATCATGCAAGTAAACTTTATATACTGATAATGAGTAACGTGTCATTCCCATTGTGAAGATACGAGTATTACAACCACTTTATTACAATACTGATATCCAAATAATGATGTATTCATTCCTGTTTGACACACGGGTTTCGGATACCGTGTCTCACATGAATGAATACATCATTATATGGATATCTGTGTTGTAGTACTATGGTTGTAATATATCCACAATGGGTATGACACGGTACTCATCAGTATATTAAGTTTCCTTTCATGATATTGTTTCTATTACAGTTAATTAAATCTGCATATTGACAATTCATCGTTGGGTTTGTTTCCCCCCAATTCCCCTTGAATTTCTGTCCAGTTCACATCTACCATTGTTACCAAATACGACACCAGCATGTAAGTGGAAGAGGTGGCCTCGAGTCCTCTGCACGCAGATTGTAGGATTGTGTGCAGTAATTAGTAGCCTTCATTTTGCCATCAGAGTCATGTCCCCCTGACGGCAGGAAACCACATCGTGCTAATTAATATGAAGCTGATATTAATGCGACCCCTTTCTTCCCTGGGACGGTGCAGTAGGAGAGGTCGAGGGAGGCTTATTACCAGGCACCTCATTCCCACCCAGACCAGAGGGACCAAGAACACGATTGATGGACGGAGATTTGAGTATATTTAAATTTTATTGCATGGTTTATATTTTGTTTTATTAAGCTTGTGCCCACGGAAGGTTTTGATTATTATCCAGGTGTCTCTTTGGTGCAGTAGAAGCGTTGGGTCAGATATCGGTGGTAGTGGTGGTGGTGGTAGAGGTGATGGGGTCGTGCGTGTGGCAGCGAGGGACAGGGAAAGATGGTGGTGTGTGAGTTGGACCTGCCAGCATCTCAGTCCGTGAGCGGCGGCCCTTGATGGTGCAACCTACGTCACATCTCTCTCTCTCTCTCACCCTCTCTCTCTCTCGCACACACCCTCTCGCTCACTCATGTCGCCCAGCTGACCGGAACCGAACCCACTACTAACCAATTGATGTGCTTGGTTTTGTCACATCCACAGACCTATAAATTTAATAACTGTATATATTGTACTGATGGCAAATAGTGTAAGTTGTGTTTAAGGAAAGTTGTTATTAGTAGTAGTAGTGTAGAACTTACTGTACTACTGGAGGAAACTTAGTGGTAATGCTGTGGACTCTGTGGAAGCAATTTTATATCGCTGAACCATTCTCTCATGTGAGTGACAGTGACGGGAACACAGATTAAATATTATTCCCTGTGGTTGCTATAAAATTGTCCACATCCCAAAGATTTCTGTTGACCATGATGATATACATATACTTTTAAAGGAAGGTTAGTCGTGTGTTCTCTTTGGAAAACTGACCGTAATTAGTTGGTGCAGGTCACTCTCTCTTATTTTGCAACACTTATGGGAAAAGAATCCTCCTAAAAGGTGAAAGTTATAAATTGCCAGTGATTGTTGTAGTCGAGTTCACCAATGGAATGTTTTATATGTTACTGTATATTATAATGACTGTCTGAGGGGAGTTGTTGGTGTGGTACAATAAAAACCATTGATGGAATTTTAGCAGTGGTGTGTAATTGTCTGAAAGTTTATTTGTTTCTGTGGTTTCATCAAGTTCAGACATTTATGGGTACTGGGGCCCCTACACAGTACATCATTGCTATTTCACTCGTGTAATCTGGTGATTGTAAATACTGATTGGGAAAAGTTATAGATGGTGGTATGAACCTTTTAAAAGTGTAGCGAGTGGTTTTTTTTTATGAAGAGTTAGAAAACGCTGATGAAAACTTTGATTCCATAGTAAAGAGTCAAAACCTGGTTTTGAAAAAACTTTGTGAACTCTCGTGATAATAGGTGAGAGGTGTGCGAGTATAGTGTGGTGTAGGAACTGTGTGTGGTTTGCGAGTATTGGAGAGATTTACTTCCCATCTTACCTACTTTCCTCGATCCTGACTTTCAAGACATACAGTACAGTACACCTCGCTCAATCAACAAGGTAGGCAGAAGTTTCTGTTATTCTATTCTATATTTTTACAGTGTGCCGGAGACGAAAATGTATAAATGAGAGTACTGTACATACGTCTATGCTGTATATATACCAGATATGTGGAAATAAATGCATCCACTAATCTCTAAATGTCCGAAGTTGATAACATGCAGGAACTCATCTCAATCACAAGGACAAGCAGAGCATTGTGTTGTGTACAGTCGAAGAAGAAGAAAAAATGTCTGGCATGTCCTCTACCCTTCCAGTCTTTTTTTCTTCGACTATATAATACAGTAATTTTTCAGTCCGTAATTTGTATGCAGGTCTTTTCCAAGCTCGAATGATTTTCCTAGCACAACACTGACTTACTTTCATTAATCATGGTATGTAATTTCTGCCTTGCTTTATGAAACTAGGTCAGTGATGTAGTGGAGGATTTGAAGCGTGGATAAAAATAGGGTTTAAATTTCACACTGGCTGATTCCCGGAGGCAAAAGTAGTTTTTCTGCATCGCTAAGTTATATCTGCTGTTTAGTTTACACTTCAGAAAATACATGTATATAAATTTATTTCAGTTGACATTTTCTTAAATATTATCCATTTCTACAAATATAATAAGATGATTAATAACTATATGTCAACCGTTGATCATATGTTAGAGTATAATAATTTTAACTATCAAAATACATTAACGTAAAATTTTGCCCATTATTCAATCACCCACACAACTAGCCTACACGAGCGATACTGGCCCATATAGATAATCACCCGACAACCAAATAGAGTGACAAAGTAAACCCTTTCACATACACACAGATAATCTCATGCACCCGCTCTATATGTAGGCTATATTCGGCCTCTAGGCTATATTGGTAACACTCACACTGACTACCTACCACCACCCCCACAGTTTCCATACCACTACCAACACACTTTCCTTTTAATACGTATACATTGCCACTTACATTTTCCTATTCGATCTTCACGTATGATTATACCATTAGGTTATTACACCAATCCCTGCGTTACCATCATCAACTATCATCAGTACCACTGTTACATTTTTCTATTTCCTCTTTCCATATAAGTATACCATTACTACACCAACCCCTTCGATACCATCACCAACTACTAACACACTTTCCACCATTGCTTAGTACACAACCATTACCACTGTTACATATTTCTATTTCCTCTTCACATATGATTATACCATTATTACACCAACCCCTGCCTTACCATCACCAACTATCAACACACACTTTCCTCCATTACGTATACACTGCCACTGTTATATTTATCTATTCCATCTTCACATAATTATAACATTACCACATCACCCCCACAGTTACCATCACCAACTACTAACACACTTTCCACCATAACTTAGTATACAACCATTACAGCTGTTGCATTATTCTATCCCATCTTCACATATTTCACCATTACTACTGATACCACTAGCACTATTACATCTTACTATTCCATCACGTCACCATCCAACATCACCACAACTATCATTATTACTATCCCACCTTTCAACCCAACCAATTTTGAGTGGTGGTTGAAAGCTTAGAAGAAAACGATTTGGGAGGAGCTCTATTAATTAGTCTTTGAGGATCGGAAAAAATAATTCGTGGACAGGTTCTGGTGTGTGTGTGTTTGTTTGGGGATCTTGGGGTGACAAGAGGAGGTCAGTGAGTGAGGGTTTGGTTTGTTGTGTAGGCTAGGCGGACTGGAAGGCTGCCTCGTGAAGGATTACCACTATCACTCTGAATTAATTGAATGACTTATGGTAGAGCTTAGGCGAGATGCTGTCAGTGTAGTGGTGGTAGTGGTGGTGGTGGTGGTGGGAGGGTGAAATGAGAGTGGTTATCCTGATAGTGGAGGGGAGGATTATGGTGGTGGTGATGGTGATGGAGAAACTGGCAGTGCTGTTGTTAGTAGTGGTGGTGGTAGTGGTGGTGATGGAGAAACTGGTGGAGCTGTTATAATTATTAGTGGTGGTGGTGGTGATGGGGACTGGTGTTGCTGGTGGGGGTTATTTGGTGGTGGTGGTGATAGTGGCGGTGGTGATTGAGAATGATCGTAACTGGAGATAATGGTAATTGTGGAGTAGGGATAGTGTAGGTGGTGGTAGGGGGAAAAGATGGTGGTGTTGATGGTTGCAAGGTGATGGTGATGGAAATGGTTTGGGGGAAGTAAAATTCAACAGAACACATATGCCGGCACTGTACAGAAAACTTCCCCTCCCACTCTATATCATATTGCCTTTGATATTAGTACAGATGAGAATTGTGAAGCTCTCATCCATACTGTTAAAATGTCTCTCTGCCTTACATCAGAATGGAGAATAAACTTGATTTATCTGCCGTGACTGAACTGTGAGAAGTGAATCATTACCCTCTGCTCGTGACTGCATAATTAAGGACTGTCCACCCTAGTTTCTTTCAGGAGTCATCTGTTGTGGGCAAATTGGAGGTTTTATTTCATCACACAAATGCTTCAAAGGAGATCTGCATCGAACCTAAGCTGTGTCCGCAATGTTTGTAGGAATCAGTGCCTCTCCAAATCGCCCGCAACAGAATAATGACCCCCTTAATCCTTAAACAACGAGAGCGAGGCCATTTACATTTCTATTTACATACCATCAGAGAATTTTACCCGTGGAAGAGAAGCACTACTGAAATGGTCTGTGGGTGTACTGACATTCTACTCTATATATACACCCCTGAGTCTCATAGGTAATGTGAATGGATAATAACCCTCTGACTCCCTTTGTCTCTGTATCGTATTTCTATTTTTGGTATCGAGCCGTAAATGTACACAGCATGATTTTATTGGTGTACACTGTAAATCACGGTGATGTAACGCTTAAGGGACCCTGAGATGTAGTTAGAAAATTGTAGGGGAAATGAGTCTTTCAAATATTGCCATGAAACATTATTGAAGGATGTTGTTTCGCGGCATAGTCAGGAGGAATGAGAAGCCTCCAATTCTCATACACGATCACAGGGTTCTTAATGGTTTCACATAATTTCGACGGGAGTGAATCTTTTTACACCTTCAACATTTTATCATTATCAGTCAGAGAAGAATAGACTTCCAGGAACTAGTCGGAATACAGCTGCTCTATGCTGTGTTATTTCCCCGTCTGGTGGAAATTTGTGACACGTTGGTAACAATGGCCAAGAGTCAAAAATGAGATTACCAATGAAATATGGAATAAAGTGTTGATGTTTAGTGTAGATGTAATCAAAGGTATAGATACTTAGTCAAGCTCTACAAATTAACACAATTAACATAAATCTCCCAAGAATGGAAAAGTCGTGAATCATAATACCGTGCTATCAGCGAGGCAGAGGATAAAAATGAAGGATAGGCTGAATAAAGAGGTGAAATGGAGGCAGAGACACATGCAGCGGTATTATCTGTTCCACCAGGCCGTGATAATGTTGACAGGGAATGGTGATGGAGGTGATGTAGGCTATAATACCGCTTGGGATATTGATGAAAAACCTGGCAGCGGAGAGGGATGGATTTGATGTGGTGCTGGCGGTTGATGTGGTGGTGTATAGATAGAGATAGCGAGGGAGATAGTAGGTAGGTAGGTAGTATAGGTAGGTAGTCTGATCCTGTTGTGGGGTTTTGTGATCATAGTTTGGTTGTGGTAGTGATGATGGTATGTTGTATGAAGTGGTGCGTGAGAGGGTGATGGTACTCGTGGTGGTGCTGTGTGCAAATTTAGTCGTGGGGTATATACGTTATTGGTAGGGATGGTAGTGTGGTAGCCAAGGCAATGGTAGTAATGGTACCCTAGTGTAATGGTGGTAGTAGTGATATCTTTTCTTGTTAGGATAGTGATAGTGAAGTAATGGCTTATGGTAGTGATGATGGTAGTGGTGTCCTGGTGTTAAGGTAGTGTGTGTGATTGATGGTAGTGATAGTGACCGGATAAGGGTATATATAGTGTGGCTGTGACGTTAGTGTTTATATAGTGATATGATAATGTTGAGAATAATAACATTGCGCTATAATTGATTACCTGTATGACTGATTGGTCTGTGGTAGTGTTGGTGATATTGACGTGATGGGACAATGAATATGATAGTTCCTTCATAGTGCTGGAAATAACGGAGCCTTTGATGTTGTAGTAGTGGTTGTAGTGTGAATACTGACGATGTTGTATGATAGTGGTGGTGATAGTGTTATGATAGTGATGGTAGTGATGGTAGCAGTGTTGGTTCCCGGTGATGTGGTGTTGATGGTGGGGGAATTTTTTTTTTTTTCAGTACTATGGTTATCATGGTGATGGGAAATGTGTAACAATATTGTAGTTGTGATGGTGGAGGTAGAGTGTTGATGAAAGTGGTGGGGTTCTCGTTGCACTGAAATACCTGATAGCAAGAGAAAATTTGCTTCCGTAGAAAAACACATTCCTGTCAGACAATTGAAAGAGTTTCTGGTTTCATGATGCGAAGCATTAATAATTGTTCACTTTTGAAGAAGGTGGCAAACATACACAGACTTCTTAGATCCATTGATGTACTCAATATTTAATGCAACACACTACCGTATATCATTATCATGGAAAGCAAGAGTGTTCGGCGACCTCAAGCTTCTCCCAAGGCTGAGTGTCTACTGGCGAATGTCTTATGGTCAGAGCAGCCAGTCCATGTGTAACCCTCACTCGTATTAATACAAGTTAAAGTTTTAGCACTCCTAAAATGTTTATATAACTCCTAAAATCTTATCACTTGTTGGCAGTCACGATGCTCATCTTTCGCTAAAAAAGAATAAAAATAAATTACACATTACCTTTTATCGTAATCCAGATAACAAACAAACTAACCGAAACATACAAAAACATCACCTTCTGAGCTGAGGTAAAGCATCTGTAACACTTACTGTGACAGCTGGGTACGTTATTGAAGTGTTTTTATGTGTATGCCACTGAGAGTTAAATAATAAAGTTTTGCTACCGACGAAGAAATATGAGAGAGGGTTAAATGAGAATTATTTGTTTTTGTGGCGAATTGCGTGTGTGTATGTGTAGGGGAAACTGTGTGTAGTGAACTGTGTTGTGTGTTGTGCTGTGTTACTATAGGATTTGAAACATTTGGTGCTAGCATAGAATTCTCGTATGTATGTGTGTGTGTGTGTGTGTGTGTGTGTGTGTGTGTGTGCGTGTGTGTGTGCGTGTGGGCATTGTGTCGTGTTGCGTCAATATTGGAGGGTCACAGAGCCAGTCCCTTGTGTAGTGTTGTTCGTGTTGTGTTGTGTTGTGTTGTGTAACTTGCCGCGGCCTCACAGCTGTCGCCACCCACCAACCAACCGAGTGTCCCTTTGCCCAGCAGGTCTACAGGGTTTAGTGTACAGTATACTTGGCTCAGTACGGTGTAGTGGCAAACTGACCCTTTCACCACAACTGCACACCACCGGGATGGAAACATGTTGGATGCTGGTGGACTTTGTGGTATTGTAGTAGTAGTAATAGGCAGTGAAGGTGGTAAATGTTAGTTGGTATTTGAGTTGGTTATAGTTCTGTACAGCCACAATCAAGTATCCACCGACACTTTCCTTCCATCGTAGTAATAAAGAACAACACGTATATGATTTTGCAGCACCTCATAATAATAACTGAGGGGGTTGAGTTGACGTAAGGTATTGTATGATTATATTTTTGATATGATACTGATTTATTTGCACGGTGGAAGGAAAGTGTCGGTGGTTTTTTAATGTGGCTGTACATACTCCTCATTCCGTAGGTGGCCTTTCCGTGAGTTATTGTAATGATAATAATGCTGAAATACTTATGAAAATGACAATAATTTCCTTCACAAATATAATACAGCATGAAGCGATAACGAAGGATGAAATGTGACAGACAGTAAATCCAATGATAATAATAATATATATAGGTAACAGGAAGGAAGGGGTATACACTGGCCTTAGGGTAGATAGTAGGCGTTAGCTGGGAAGACAAATGGCTCCACTAATGATCAAAACACGTGTGATAGCAAAGTGGTTGTCCTGGTAAAACGATGAAAGACGCCATTTGTTCCCGTCGCTGCTAAATACAGGACAGGGGAGAGGAAAACCACAGTGATGGATCCCTATCATAATTCACCCCAACTCATTATCTCATCCATGTCTGTGTGCCACCCCCTTCATTTTATATCACGGTATTAATCATTTATTCATGCTTTTCTCTCCTCTACGTACCGGTACATTATTCATGCTTTGCCCACACGTCCCACTGTGCCAATTTAACTTTGTCCTGTGTTAACCATATCTTATCTGATGTATTTATTCTCTGTTCTGATTTAACCATAATATGTTTGCTCCTTTTTAACCATACCCTATTCTGTGTTCTTTCTGCCGTGTTTTAACCCCATCTTACCCCATCAGTACTCAACCTTAAGTAATCCCTATCCTACCCTTTTATTAATGAGTCCATAGCATACCTTACTGCCATTTCTTTCTCTATCTTTAGTTAGTGTGTTTTATCGAACGGCGTGATCGCCTCGCAACGATTGAAATGTGGAAATCTTGTCGTAAATCATTATTGTCGTTTTTTCGACTTACGACCAGTAAAACACTTCTATATTTTTGACATTTTATTCTTTATGCAACATTTGTATAATTTTGGTTATTTATAATACATATAAAATATGCTTACACTTCTACTAATTTCTGCAGGAACAGTTTCATAATTAAATTTTAGAGAAGAAATGTTTTTTTT
This sequence comes from Petrolisthes cinctipes, assembly GCA_033782935.1. Lineage (NCBI taxonomy): Eukaryota > Metazoa > Arthropoda > Malacostraca > Decapoda > Porcellanidae > Petrolisthes > Petrolisthes cinctipes. Next base: position 52,685 of record JAWQEG010005511.1, on the reverse strand, counting down.
TTTTTTTTTCTAAGCTTGTGTGATGTGTAGTGTGCAACTGTTCATCCACACAATGTTGGGGCATAGTATGAAGACATGTGAGAGAGAGAGAGAGAGAGAGAGAGAGAGAGAGAGAGAGAGAGAGAGAGAGAGAGAGAGAGAATGACTGTAGCTGGCTGTCTCCATAAATATTGTGTCATGTTGATTATTTCTCTCCTGTGACTGCACTGTATATTCGCTTTGTTATCAGGTAGAGTATGTAGGGGTCAGGAGGAAGGTTATTATTGTGGGACATGTATAGTGGCTCTTGACAAGGACGACAGTGATAAAATACAATATCAACAGGCAGTATAAACGTGAAAGGAGTAAGGCAAATGATCAAGGTTTACTAGTGGGTTTGAAGGTATACGTAAACAGTGATAGAGATGAATGGTGTAAGTTTCAATTGTGTTTAGACCCGTCCCCCACCCACATCCCTGATTCCCCCTCCCCTCTCCCCTCCTCCTCGCCCCGCCTCTCTGAATACACATCCACAATATTCTGAAGCTTATCTTGCTACAGTGATATTCTGTTCTCCGTTCGTCTTCCGAGGATGTTGACACCCATAATATTTAACCATAATGTGAGTGTCCGGGCAGACCTACCTACCCTGTCTCTTCTTAAAATAACCTGGCGTAACCAAACATAAGCTGAAATTAATACAGTTTAGTCATAAAGTTAAGCTGATCTACCGTATCGTGTCTTAAGGTGTGTGGTCTCTGCTACAAGGAAAAAATTCACGCCAGTAGGAGAAAGTTCTGAATAATGTGGGTCGCCCTAGTCCGGCCGGAAAAAAAGGGTAAAAATAAAATAGCCCCCTTTTGTGTGTTGTGATACCGAGGGGCTTTTGGGTAAGCCTGGGAAAAAAAGGAGTTACATTTTTCAGACTCGCGTTCTGGGTTTCGGGGCAATAAAGCCGTGTTGATTTATGGTGCTTTCCGGAACGAAAAAAGTGTAATGAGAACAAAAATGAAGCAAATTGCCTTAAAATGCATTTAAATATAATTAGAATATTTTTATATATGTCATGTTAATTGCGTTAATTGCATTTGGATTTGGCGACAGGACTCTTAATATTTAGAAAATAATAAAAAAAAACTATGCTAAAAATCCTTGATATCCAGAGTTTTATAGTCTCTTAATAGCACCGAATTTTTTGGGTAATTTTTTTTCTCTCTCCCAACTCTAACATAATCCCATTTTGTCCACAGCTTGCATTTATTATAATTCATTCTTTCCGACCACTACCGTAGTTGGCATCCGGGCACTGCATGCATAGGTTTGTACAGTAAAGTATCGAGGATGCTTTATCGCTTCCATTCCGACAAGCCAAGGTTTGATTCCTTTGCTCACTGTACTCACAAATTGATGGGACGAGATGGGAGCACTTATTACAGCACTAAGTGGACAGATGACCATAAACACTTGTTCCTCCCTCTCCCCTCGCTCAAGTGACAAGATACTCCAACAACTCCAACAGTTTTAAAGAGATGTATTGGCTTTCAATAGAAGGATAAGGAAACTGGCTGGACAGAGAGTGAAGGGAAGGAAGAGATGGAAGAACTCACGACACAATTAAAATCACCAGAAGAATCGATGTGAAGTATTATGATGTTGAAATGAGTAGAAAGGTAGAAGAGTGTGTGTTGGGGATGGATGGACGAAATAGGAACAGCGTGGAGTGGGAGAGGGAAAAGGAAAGAGGCAGAGTGAAATGGGACAGTAGGAAAGAGAGAGAGAGAGAGAGAGAGAGAGAGAGAGAGAGAGAGAGAGAATTTTATAAGGGAGAGACCTGGAGATGAAGATGCTGGCTCGGAATGGGGGATATGAGAGTGAGAGTTCAGCCAAATATATATATATTTTTTGTTTGTTAATTTTGCCTCTGTGTTTTGGTGTGTTTGTGTAAGTATATACAAATGAATGTATGCATATATGTATATAGATGTATGTATGAATATGGATGAATGTATGTATGTATATGTATTATGCATGTAAAGAGGTGGTTTTGGTCCGAGGCTGAGCTGTGTTGGAGCCATTCCTTGCCTCACGATTTTCTTCACCCTTTCTCTCCTTCCATCCCTTCCCACTCTGCTGCCTTCTGCTGCTTCCGTGGTATTCTTGGTTTGTGTGGTACTGCACCAGTGTTTATGAATATATTATTATTTTTTTCACTGTGTAGTCAAGAATTCTAAGCAAAACTGGTTGTAACTGTTTTTCGTCTATTATAATTATTGCTGAACTGTAAAATCGTAAAAAATGTATTTGCTGACAATAATTAAATAAATATATAACTAACTAAATAAATAAATGAATTAAAATAACACTATATGATAACCTCGTCCACATACGAACCAGTTACCATATAATGTGAAATAGATTGCTCTGTGTTAGCAATTAAGTTACAGACCTCTATATAAGGCTTCGGATCTTATACCAAGTTAGGCTACCTGGTTTTGAGACCACTGGAGATTGCCATACACGGAATATCCAGACACACGATGTTTATTTATTTATATGAAAGCAGTAAATAGTAAAGCAGTAGTGTATATATTGTAAGAATTATTTATATGAAAGCAGTAGTAAAGCAGTAGTATATATTGTAAAAATTATTCATTATACTAAAAATTGTTATGAGGTGCTAGTGATGCAACGTAAACAAAAAATAAATAAATAAAATAAATAAATTAAACTACATAGTGTGCCGTAAGAATAATAATAATAAAAAAAAAATTGTTGTTACCATAAAAGGAAGCACTTTTAATAACCCTCTTCACTTGCTGCCTCCTCCTGCATTTTTTCCTGCCTCAGCCAAGCGAACACACAGAATGACAAATACTATACGAGCTCTTTTCATTTTCTTCATCCTTGCCCTCCTCCTCCTCCTGCTCTTTCTTATTCTTCCTCTTCTTCTTCTTCTCTTTTTTCTTCTTACTTTTCTTGTTCTTTAGTCTTCTTCCTCTTCCTCTTCCCTCTTGTTGTTTTTGTTGTTGTTGTTGTTGTTCTTGTTGTTGTTGTTCTTCTTCTTCTTCCTTTTCTTGTTCTTTGGTTTTCTTCCTCTTCCTCTTCCTTCTTGTTGTTTTTGTTGTTGTTCTTGTTCTTCTTGTTCTTCTTCCTTTTCTTGTTCTTCTTGTTCTTTTTCTTCTTCTACATTTTCCTTTTCTAGTTACTCTTGTTGTTCTTCTTTAATATTCTTTTTCTTTACTTGTTCGTCGTTGTCTTTGAAGAATACGTTGATGTAAACCTTCTTTCCCTCAAGCCAGACACTAATATTACTCTTCTCAATTTTTCATGCTGCACAGTTTTTTTTTTTTTTTTCTCTGGCCGAACCCTGACTGATCAATTCATTATATTAATCTAGTCATTAAAATATTTATCTTTTTTAACTGGATTCTGTCTGTTCATTATAATTATATATCCCCAGTATCATTGTAGTTTTTATTAATCTTTGAATTTATAACTTTCCTACCTCCCACTTTCTTCATCCTATCAACAAACCATCTAACACCACCACTTTGTATTGCTGTTCTACCTTAACATCCTTTAAATTACACTTACCTACCTTACCATTGAAGCACTTATCTTTTATTTACGTGCAGCAGTTTTGGGCATTCTCTATTCCAAGGTAAATAAATATAGCTTCATTTACCTTGCTATATTTATCTTGCTCTATTCACCGTGCCATTCTCGTATTCATCTCTTATATTACGCAAAGTTCAGATCATAATATTTCAAGCCTTTTCTCCGGTGTGGAATTTGTGTGGCCTTAAAGTAGAAGGACAGGAGAGTGATAAGATGTTTATGTTGCAGTGTAAAGTTGCAGGCCAGGTTCTGACCCTTGCCAACACCACTATCACTACTACTACTACTACTACTACTACTACTACTACTACTACTACCGCCATTACTGTCACTACTACAATACTATCGTTACTATCACTATTGTCACCACTATCACTACTGTCACCAACACCACTATCACCACTAGCACTACTCTCAACACCACCACTATCACCATTCTCACCAATACCACTATTCCTCATTCACCTCCTCTTCCTCCTTCTCTTTTTTTCTTCTTTTTCCTTTTCCCACCACCAACTTTCTCCATCTTCACATCACCGCCACCAACACCAGCATTTCTCATTCTCTTCCCCTTCACCCCTCCCCCTCTCCCCTCCCACCCTGTACTTTCTCCATTTTCTTAACCAACACCAACACCTCCTCCCCCCCCCCCTCCTCCAGCATTTCTCATTCTCTTCCTCCTCACCTTTCTTCATTTCTTTCCTCTCCTCCTCCTCCTCCTCCTCCAACCCAACCCTGTACTTTTTTCCTCATCCTGTCCCATCATCACCACAACTTTATATTCTGGTTGGGTCATCCTACTCTTCCTCCTCCTTATCCTCTTCCTCCTCCTTATCCTCTTCCTCTTCCTCCTCCTCCTCCTCTTCCTGCTCTTCCTTCTCTTCTTCCTCCACCACCTCAACGACCACTACATCTTTATTTATTCCTCTTCACCTTCATCAATATTCTCTTTTTGCTATTCTTTATCCATCCTCCTTCACCTAATCTATTTCTTCTTACTCCCTCCCTCTCCCTCTCCTTTGTCCATCTCCTACAATTCATCTTTACCTCTTATTTTCTTCTTCTTTTATTTATGCTCTCCTTCTCCTCCTACTTCTCCTCCAACATTTATTTTCTTCTTCCCCTCCTTCTGTGTTTTCTTCTATTTCTTTTCCTCCTTCTCGTTAGTCCTAGCGACCTTTCCCACACCAGGAAGGGGGGGGGGGGATGAGGGGGGAAGGCATCTGGGGCTATTCTGATATTTTTCTTTTGGATTTTCCTTTTACTTTCCTTTTATTTACCTTTTATTTTCCTTTAACTTTCGTTTTCTTCTCTTTATATTATCCTTTTGCACTTTCCTTATATTTTCCTTACATTATCCTTTTACTTTCCTTTTATTTTCCTTATTATTTTCATTTTATTTTCCTTTTATACACACTGTATTATTCTCATATGAACTATCTGCATGACAGAACTTAACTAATAGTTTCATACCGGTAATAATTTTCTATTCATTATCCACAACCGCATGTAGAAAATTTGTATAAGAGACAAATATATTTAGTCAACACTTTTCTATTGTTAGTTTATTTATTTATTTATATTAATCTGAAGTGTTTGGAAGCCTAGATACCCATTAATTAACGACTAGGAATTAAAAGATACCCACCCATAGGCAAACACATCAAAAGGTATTCAATCCTTGTGAATTTGTAGCATAACGTGTATTGATAAGTTGCTATATTTACTATCCAGGGTTACTGTGACGCATGTTTGATGAGAAGGGTTGGTTTGTTGGTTGGTTGGTTGGTTCTCTCAGTTTAGTAGTAATGGTGCTCAACATTTTTCTTGCTGGTTGGAAGGCTGGCTGGCTGGCACACCTACCTTTCTCACGGCCACGGTTTTGGCCTCTTTTACTCTCACTAATTTTGCGGTCCTGGTTAAGTGTAGGAAAGAGTAATTGGTGTGTGTGCGTGTGTTTGTGTGTGTGTAAAGAGAGAGAGAGAGAGAGAGAGAGAGAGAGAGAGAGAGAGAGAGAGAGAGAGAGAGAGAGAGAGAGAATAGTAATACAAGATGATGGAGGGGATGAGTTAAATGTTGTTATAATTATATTCTGAGTGAAGGCAACATATTTTTTTTTCCACACATTGCTACGTTCCATAATTTAAAATAAGGAAAAGAACAGTCTTCAAAAAAATGTTGACTTAATTAACGTTGCATCTAGACACAGTTGGCCAGACACCGTTGTTGAATATATATCCTCTGACACTCTCTCATTATTTTCTTCCATGTTATGTGGATAAACTTTAGCAGCTTCCTTAGTAATGTGTGCCAGTGTCTTCCTTCCCTTTGCCACTTGTCTGTGAAACTTCGTGTACCAAAAGTTATTGTACTGTGGCTTCTAAATTTATATATATGTGGTGTGACATTATTTTGGCTTGAATGTATGCTAATGGGAGATATTACAAAGTTTATTCATATCGAGGTTATGCTAAAATTATGAAATATTAATGAAGTTGGGAGAGATATAATCCGATTAATGAGTAAAACGAGGGTATTGACCAAGGCTTTCTTTCTCTTTCTCTCTTTCAGGTAAGACGCTGCGTGGGTCGTGTGTGTGTGTGTGTGTTTTCCTGTGTGTATGTGTTTTCCTGTGTGTGTGTGTCTTTTCCTATGAGTGTGTCTCTTTTCCTGTGTGTGTGTATGTGTTTTCCTGTGTGTGTGTGTGTCTTTCCCTGTGTGTGTGTGTGTCTTTCCCTGTGTGTGTGTGTGTCTTTCCCTGTGTGTGTGTCTTCCTGTGTGTGTGTGTGTGTCTTTCCCTGTGTGTGTCTTCCTGTGTGTGTGTGTGTCTTTCCCTGTGTGTGTGTTCCTGTGTGGTAGTGCGTCAACAAGTCCTACATTACTACCAGGTAAGACAGGTTCACGGTATTTTCTTGGCTGACCTCTTGTTGCAGGCTGGACAAACAGGAGAGACTGAAAGAAAAGAAGCACGAGGAAAAAGAGACGAGAGAGAGAAGAGAGGATAGGATAGAAAGTTGGCAAGACAGGAAGAAATAAATAAAACAAGACGACGAAGCTCACGGAAACAAGAACTGGGGCAAAGAAAGAGGAAAGTATTTTAGAACAAGTTTAAAGGGCACGACGAGGTTAAAGGGTGATGACTAAGAGAATGAACGAGTGAAGATGGAATAACATTAATGCCTTGACTTCACCGAGCGAGTGGTTGGTTGGTTGGTTTGCATTGCTCTCGCCTCCAGACAGCCAGGCATGAGTGTAATTCCATATTTGACTCATGCAGTTGCCTTTCAGTTCATTTTGGTGTCCATCCTTGTATTCATAAAGGGTTAATTGCTGGGTAAAGTGAGGGTACAATGCCGTGTAGACCCTGAATGTCTATTACGTATCTTCTTTGGTTTGCACACACACCCTCGTAACCCAGTCGCTTAAGAGGAGAATATTTTGTTTGCGAATTGGATGGTCTCTGATTCCTCCAAACTACTATGCCATGAAACAGATCTCCAATTAGTACCATTGAGAGAATCTGTTTTCTGGTATAGTTATAGGAGAAACCAGTAGCCTTGCAATTTACCAACAAGAGAATAATCATCCCTTAATTATCCACTAAATGGTAATCAAATTGGGACGTAATTATGACGTTGAACACTGTTATCATGTGGCGCCGCATTGTCATGGTAATTTCGTCTTGGCCTGTCAGCCTTACTGGAGTTTGATGCATTAATGTATTGAGGCTAATGCTCTCTGATGCATCCATACTAATTAAGTCACTGACGGATTCAGTTTAATTTCCGTACGTCATTACCGTATCAAACTTAATTATATTTTTTGATGTACTTTACCCATTTGTATTATTGGGGTATACGAGCTTATTATCTCTGTAGTATTAAACGTGATTACATCCCTGGTTACATAATGTGGTAGTAGTTGTGTTTCCTCAGTATTCAATTAATTAAAGTGGACAAGATAATAATTTACCTTTTCTAAGTCGACTGCAAGGTAGAGTATACATATAATTCCCCACTCTCTCTCTCTCCCAGGGTATTTTTGCGTCAAGAGCATATAGTGGGAATTAGAGGGTTATATTAGGAAGGAAATATGGGTGGATAGTAAAATAGTGATAGGGTGTATTGATGTGTGGTGCGTAGAGGGGAAAAGGAGAGTTAGTGGGAGAAAAAGGAGAGTTAGTGGAGAATATACTGTATAATGGTTAAACAAAGAAACATTTGAGTATTATTAAACATGATGGATTTAAAGGGAGAGAAGAGAGTTGATAGGTAAGGTATAGTCAATGCATAGGAAAGAAAGCTAGAGTATATAGACTCTTACCAACTACAGTACACTATTATATATACTCCCCTACCTCCTCTCACGGTTTGTTTGGAAAGAGAGGAGCAGAAATTTGTACTCGTGTGTGTATGCAGTTGTGGTCAGTGTATGTGAACTTCAGCTTGGGTCCTTTAAATGTGATAAGAAAATATAACAGAGCGCTTGAAAGATCCTAAGTTCATTTATCTTTGTGGTCATTTGTTATTATCACGGAGAAGTACAGACGTTATTCTAAAACTATTGTTATTTTGTTGTTTTGTTCACGGCTGTATGTCTGTGACGGCTAGGGTTAAAGGGAGGGTTTAAAGATGGAGGCTGAGGCAGAGAGAGAGAGAGAGAGAGAGAGAGAGAGAGAGAGAGAGAGAGAGAGAGAGAGTGATGTGAGTGATGTGAGTGAGTGAGTGGATGAGAGTGTGCGAGATAAAAGAAATGTCATTAAGACTTTAATGGATATGAAGAGAAGAGAGGACAAAGGGAATAGGAGAGGTCAGATAAGATGAGAAGGAGGAGGTAAGCCGTTCCCGTGGGCAGGATATGAGAGAGAGAGAGAGAGAGAGAGAGAGAGAGAGAGAGAGAGAGAGAGAGAGAGACCGGTATAATTATAGTTAGCTAGTAGATGCATAGAAAGATAGGTGAGTCAATTAGAGATAAAGAGTTAGATTTAATTAACAAGCATGATAAAACGACCTGAAACTGACCTGGAGAGAGAGAGAGAGAGAGAGAGAGAGAGTGAGAGAGAGAGAGAGAATGAGCAGCACAGGGGGTAGGTGGAGATTGCGTGCGGGTCTGTGCGTGAGAACTTTTGCCGGTGACCGAGCTGTAGTTAATTAGTCTAGTCTCCGTCCCTCTGCGACAATATTCCAGCCACCGCCTCTCTCGTCTCTCTGTGTGTGTGTGTGTGTGTGTCTTTGTCTGTAGTCCTTCTTCTTTACTTTCCTCGCTGTGAAAAGTTACTCGCACAGGGAAACTTTCTGTCCTTTATTTTTCTACCTTTTTTTTTTCTATCTGTTCTGTCTGTGTGTTTGTGTTTCTGTCTGTTTGTGTCTTCTTATCTGTCTTGTTTGTCTGTCTCTCTGTCTGTTTCTACGGTACTGTATTTGTCTGTCTATTTGTCTGTCTGTCTTGTCTGTCTGTCTCTCTGTCTGTTTCTACTATCTCTGTATGTCTATCTCTGTCTGTCAATATAGATGAAACAAAATTCTCATCTGTTGAATATTTCTTAACACCTGAGTACTCGTTATCAGGACGTAATTCATATAAGTTATACATTACGAGTGACCCTCATTTGTTCTATTTTATTTACGGAACCCTGTGACGTTGTCAGAAAATTGGAGGTAAAGAAGTCCTTCAAACATTGCCACGAAACACCACCCATATGGAAGGAGCTTGTTTTTGTGGCATATTTTGCAGGAATCAGAAGCCTCCAATTCTCATACACGAACACAAAGTCCTTAAGTTTATAAAATCCCTGCAAAGTGGAGGTGTGCTTACGAATGAAAGACAATTATACATGCAATGATAAATATATATACTGTAATCTCTTCTCTAGTTTACTCGATGCATGGGCGGAATTTTAATTATACCATACGCTGAATATTATAACAGTAATTGTAATAACAGAGAACCTCAATTAAAAATTCCCTAATCTTTTGTGCTGGATATGTGTGCATGGATATTGTACGACATTTTTTTTACATATAATTATCAAGCGACATTGTTAGTATTATGCCAGGGGAAAAAAAAAACATGCTTGATATTCTGGCAGAAAAAAATGGTTAATAATACCGTGCTCAGAGGAACAATTCACTAAACGTCTCGTCTGTTAAAGCTTCATATTAATATATATATATATATATATATATATATATATATATATATATATATATATATATATATATATATATATATATATATATATATATATATATATATATATATATATATATATATATATATATATATATTTTTTTTACTTCTTTTAATATTTAGCTTTGTTTGTCGTAATGTAATTAATGTAGATTTCAGAAGCAACAAGTAGTAAGTGTAGGTGAAATAGACGTAAATAGCAGACATAACGTAGGTGAAGTAGACGTAAATAGTAGACACAACGTAGGTGAAGTAGACATCAAAGGCAAATATGACGTAGGTGTGGTAAACGTTATAATAAACATAGCATAGGTAAAGCAGAAGTGAAATGCAGACATATCGAAGTTGAAGTAGACGTAAAAATGAGTTATAGTTGATGTACAGTTTTGATGCCAAGGAACTCAAGCTTCAACTGAATTATTATCATGCAAGGTATATATATTCCAGCACAACATTAATTAATATAAGCACAGCACCAACAGGTATCATATTAACCCTTGCAAACCCCACCAGTCCGTCTTCAAAAACGAGGTGAAAATAGCAGTTGTTGTCATGTGTGTGGTGTTATGCAATATGTGTGTGTGTGTATAAAATATCATGTGAGGTGAGGCTGCCAACACAGAAATTCATCGGAGTTTGTAATGTTTTGTTCTGTGGGAAATGTTAGTGTATGTGAGTATTGCCAACTTTTCTGTGAGTAGGCAAGGTTTTTTGTACAGTAATAGGCCTATATTGTGTCTAAATCGTGACTTGCCATCATATTGTTGACTGAACTGGTTGTTGTAAATAGATCGCCTCTTCAAAATGACATATTACTACTTGGTCTAAAGGCGATGTCACACTAGCACTTTTTCCGTCAATTTCTTGCATCAATTTTCAGAAAATCGTTGAAGTTGCGACTGTATCCAGACGCGTTCGTCAACTCAGACAGTAGGCTATTTGTAAACAAACATGGCGCCGACACCAGAACTAGGACTTGCTGTCGTGGAGCTGGTGATGCAAATGCTTTATAGCTTCAATTTGGTCATCTTCTGACACCCGTGTCAAATGCACAGGACCAAAATGTAAATAAACATGTGAGGTACTAGTTGGTATTCTATACAAAAAATGAATAATAAGATGCAATCACGTAGGCATCTCATTTAAATACTTTTAAATATTAACAATATTTTATTTATACTTTCTAACACTAACTTACATTTTAGAAAGATTACCATAATGAAATTACTATAGGTCGTGTATTGATTTTCGTTTTCATCGTCAACTTCGTCCTTGAAGACGGTCTGTCGACAACTCCCCAAATTGACAACAGGCAGACGCAACTAGTAAAAATCGACGAAAATCGTCTGAATCGACGGAAAAAGTGCTAATGTGACATCGGCTTAAATGTATTGCCTGGTAAGAGAAAAATATTAATGCCTTGGCAGCCGCAGGCAAACCATTACTTTCATCCGGCAAGCTACTCTTCAACTCCTTGACACGTGGAAGAAGGATTTTTGTGTATGTTGTTACCAGAACCACTCCTAGAGGCTGTCACATGTTAAAGGACCATCTGTTGAAGATGAATTGGATGGCTACTGATTCCTCAAAAATATACTTATAATTCGAGTAAATCTTTCACTCATACTACTACTCTACAACACTATTATACTCCTATACTAAACTATTATACTATTATCTCATACTATGTTATCTGGCATGGTCTGGAGGAATCATGCCCAACAGATGACCCCCTTAAGTTAAAGACGAAAATCACAAAGCATAAACACTTCAGCATGACAGAATTACTGCACTAGTTTAGAGAGCCTGAAAACGAACGTACGAAGTTGTTGTCCTGGACTGTACACAAAGCCGATTTGTTGCTAATTGCTTTGGAAACGTGAAGTGTTCGACGCCAATACTCAGAAATGCCAGCGTAGGTCGTATTTCTATTCGTCGATACCAGATTGTTACACCGGATCGTGATATAATTCCTCCTGGTGTAAACAAGGCTGTTATATACCCATCATTGTAGTGAATGAGCAAAAGGTCCTACTCTGGTTTAGAACACGTATTACACAAAACTTATGCTCTTGAATAAAACCTACTGTATGCTAGGTATAAACATATTTATTTTAGCAGACTTTAAAGGACCACAATAAGATTTTCTCCTACACTCCTGAATCTAAACACGTACAGTCGGCCCCATGAATTCGTAAACACCACTGTGACATCAAGGGCTCGTAACAACTAGAAAATGTAGTTGATTAAAATCCTAATGCCAACTTTATCTAGTAATATTATTTGGCTAATGCTTGAATCAGTCAGCAGAACCATCCCTACATATTGAGTAGATTAAAGACCCCTTAAAAACAATTCTCTGTTTACGAATTCCCGAGGCCGACTGTACCTTTTTTGATCCAGTGTACATACACCATTTACTGCCAGGAAAATGTTTAAGCGATACTCTTCTTTTCTTTTCAGTCCATCAGAGAAGGAGTTTATATTCACCCTGTAGAAATACTTGTCAGTGCGTCATTTTGAAATTCTAAATATTTTATATGACTCTCGAGACTGATCAGTACTAATTACTTTAAGGACCCTGTGATCGTGTATGAGAGTTTGGGGGCTTGTGATTCCTCCTGATTCTGCCGTGAAACAAGCTCCTTCAATATAGGTGTGTGTGTGTGTGTGTGTGTGTGTGTTTCGTGGCAATGTTTGAAGGATTCGCTGACCTCCAATTTTCTGACTACATTACAGGGTCTCCTAAGAAATAATTGAGGTATCAAATATGCTAAAACTTGGGTATCTGTTATATGTGAAAGAGACTTAGGACACGAACGGTACATACATACCTTGCATACACCTACACAGACAAGATATGCACACACGCAAACACACACAACAAAGAAGTAAATGTTCCATACACGAACACAACTTGTATAAACGCACGCACACACAGGAGGCACAAAGGTTATATACTTTTCTGTACACACACACACACACTAGCACAAAGGTTACACTTTTTTGTACACACACACACACACACACACATACACACACACACACACACACACTAGCACAAAGGTTACACACACACACACACACACACACACACACACACACACACATACAAAGGAGCAGAGCATCATACATAACTACACCACACAGCACTGGAGCCTAACACATAAGCTCAGGGGACACAAGAACATTTTGTATTCCTTGTTCAAGAGGTGGCATGAACAAGTAAATGAATGAATGCATATTTAAAATTTTCCTCATGTTTATTTTGCACACACACACACACACACACACACACACACCTAAATACATGTAAATAGCTTGGGAATACTAGACACGTTAAGCTGTGGACAAAAATTATTATTATATACAGATGTCCAAACCATTTTGCAAAAATATTTCGTCAGGGAATATAACCTTGAGGCCTCATTGCGTATGAAACTCCGTGTAGACATTAGTGCTTTAAGAGAATATAATCTGTTGTGGGCAAATTGGAGGGCTGCTCGTTACTGTAAACTGTGACGGGAAATAGACTAGACCTTTAGTAAATGAGTAGAGGATTCTGTTTTGTTGCATAGCCTGGAGGAATTAGTTGCCCTTCGATTCATCTACATTCTACACGTTTGATGTAACTCTTAATTAAAGCAGTACTCAATTTGGACCGTAATTAACTATGTTCTTCTAGTCAGAGAATTTAACGCTACCTTTGCCATTCCTGCACTGTACTGAAGGTGAATCATTTCCATTAACCACATTCATGGCTTGATATATATACTTCTTTTTGAAGTACATTATCGTTCTTCTATACTGACATTTAATACATAATTTTTATTGAGTCGTACATGGAACAAAAGATACAGGAACAATTAAATTAGTAACTTTTTCGTACCTGCTTCATCAGTTTGTGTATTCTTACTGCATCATGTAAGAGAGAGAGAGAGAGAGAGAGAGAGAGAGAGAGAGAGAGATTAAAGGTGGTCCAAGATGTCTTGCTCTTATCGTGTATACCCCGTGACACCCTGCCAGCCTCCCTTCTCTTATCTCTAATTATCTTCTTCTTTGCTTCCTTTCCCCTTCAGCCAGTTTTATCTCACCCTCGCCTCGCCTCGCCTTGCTCTCCTTCTTCTTGTTCCTTCACGTTCTTCTTCTCCTCCTTCCTCCCTATTTCTTTTTGCAATTCGTCTTGCCCATTTCCATTATCTCTCCATCTTTCTTTTTTCTTCTTTTTCGTGTCCTTGTTCTTCTTTCCTCCCATTCATATCTCAATTAAAATATAAATCTATATGAATTGTGAACTGTGTGGTTGAAACGAAGCAGGCATGTCACTTCTGTAGAGAATGACAACGGACATATGCTGGTAACGGAACACAAATACTCCCAATAGTACTGGATGCATGTTACTGTATTCGTTCACCCCAGTAATTATATTTATGTTATTTCTAACTGCTTTAGCTTAGAGACTGAAATGGCATGATTGATATGATTTAAGAGTCCCGCGTGGCCTTGGCATAATGCAAGCAATAAAAAATAGCCAATTAGAACAGAGATGGGCGGGGCTTCCTAGACCACCCCCACCCCCGTCATCCCAGAAGCGAGTCTACCTACCTCCTCAGCTGACATGACGCCTGTGCTGTGTCTGTGAGTGTCTGATCATCATTCGTTCACACACGTCCTCGCAGTTTGATTACTTAGTGCTGTGACCATCTCCGTTCATGAATCAACAAACATCAACGTATTCAGGGGTGACAACGACTGGACATGTCAGGTAGGAAAAGACAATGTACTGAAGTTCCGTATTAAGTGTTAAAGAAATGTTTGATACAGGGATACAGACGTAATTTTGCAGTGTAAGATGGGATTGAGAGGAAGGATGACGCCGTCCATTATGGCTGGGTATGTGTCAGTTCAGGTAGCACTAGCTCGCTGGGTGAAAGTGTTGTAGAAGAATCAATATAGGCCTATTTACCTTGATCGTGTGTTTAATAATATTTGTATGATCACATATAGTAATGGGGCATATTTTTATCACATCGTAAGTGTAATTATGATTAATATAGTAATCATGCCCACAGTTAATTCCGTGCATCCAGAAGTGATAGGTATTTGTATGTATTAATCCTCTTGCAGGTGCGTTTACGAGTGTGTGTATGAATAAGATTGCTTTTTGTGTGTGTGTGTGTGTGTGTTAAGCCTAATATATAATCGCCGATCAGTATCCAATCTTTACCGAACATTTCGCAGTTTCCTTGATTGGTTTTCAGATATTGTCAGTAGGATAAAACTCAGATAAATGAAAGCATAAATTGTACACTACATATATTTTGCTTCAGTGCGAATATGACACACCACATAACATCTACCCCAATACATAATCTCCTTTAACACAATACAGTGGAAGTCAAATGTTTGCCAACGCCGACGTCATTGATAGCATTTATGATCATCGAGGTAAATAGCAGGAAAGGACTGTTTTACATGCCCTGCCACCATTTCAACCCCCACCCCACCCCACCCTTCCACCCCACCATCCTACTTTCCCTCCCTACTTTACCCAAGCCCACCCTTCCACCCCACCCCACTTTCCCTCCCTACCCTACCCTACCCTACCACCCAACCGCATCGAACCCATCCCCACCCTTCCACCCGACCCGACCCCACGCCACCCTACCCTTCCACCCGACACTCGTGAACCAGACTAAAAGCATTTCAAGACCTTCATGAATACTGCTCCTACAGACACTCGTTCGGGCTTCACTGAACGTCCCTGTGTCGAGATAGTGTCGTATTCAGTCAAGCCGAAAGACCAAGACTTTGCACAACCGAAAGTGTCCAATTTCAATGGGTTTTTACTAGTGGTTTTTTTTAATAGAGAGAAATGACCACGAATACTATACAACAAATCTGAGTGAGCTCTTTCAGTTCATCCGATGGTAGAATCTGGAATGAACACACACACACACACAAAAACATACACATACATACATAACGGACAGCAACGTGAATGAACACACACACACACACACACACACACACATACATACATACATATATAGAAATTGCCATAAAATTCGAGCCCGCCGACAAGGGATACATGCCGTGGTCGTGTTGTGAAGATAATCCGTCAGCCTCATGCACAGTGTTGGAGAGAGTGTGTGCCGGTCTCAGAGACTTCAAGGACACTGCTATCCTTTTAATACTGTCTTTGAGCTTTGGCAAGGAGTCTCTCTCTCTCTCTCTCTCTCTCTCTCTCTCTCTCTCTCTCTCTCTCTTTGTGTGTGTGTGTGTTCATTCGAGTTGTTGTCCTTTATGTGTGTGTGTTCTTTCAATCGAGTTGCTGTCCGTAATGTGTGTGTGTGTGTGTGTGTGTGTTAGGCTAATCCCTCACCATGGCCGTATTGCACAGAACGCCAATAATTTTGAGAGTTAATTCCACCCTTCTCCACCCCTCCTACTACTACTACTACTCCTCCACTTAGCAAATGTAAGTGGATAGCCAACCAGCCAATGCAGGGAGTCCTCGAGTATAATGGTGTTGTTGTTGTTGGTGTTGTTGTTGGTGTATTATGGTGTTTGTGCCTCATTAGTCAGTCTGTCTTTGCCGGGGCCCGAGTCAAAGGGGGCGGCGTCTGTATGTTGTTTGTAAGGGACCCTGTGATCGTGAATGATAGTATAGGTGGCTTCTGATTCCTCCTAGACTATGCCACGAAACAAGCTCCTTCAATATAAGGTGGTGTTTCGTGGCAGTGTTTGAAGGACTCCCTAAAACCTCCAATTTCTGACTACATCACGGGGTTCCTTAAAGGTTTCTTGTTGTTGTTGGTTTGGTGGTGATGTGTTGCTTTCATAGTCTTTTGAGTTGGTTGGTCTTTCTTCTCTTTCGTGTGCTAATATCTCTTGCTCGTCTCCTCTTTCTCGCTTTCTTGCTTTTTCATTTATTCCTTTTATCTCATTTTCTCTTTCATTTATTCCTTTTATCTCATTTTCTCTTTCATTTATTCCTTTTATCTAGCTCCCTTTCGTGTTCTCTCGTTCTTTCTCCTTTTCTCTCTCGCGTTCTCTTTCATGTCTTCCTTTTATCTCGCTTTCTCGTTCGTTTTCTCTCGCTTTCTCTTTCGTTTTATCTCTTTTTTTTTCATTCGTTTTCTCCCGTTCTCTTTCAATTGTTCTTGTACGATCTTCGTTTTCTGTTTCGTTTTCTGTTGTTCTCTCAGTGTCATTAATTCATTACGAACAAGACACTCACAGACGGAAGGACGGAGACTGACACAGACATCACATCGACACTAGTAGTATTATTGATGTTCGTTCTTAGAGCAGATTATAGTATTACCCTTTGACTGTACTGTATATGTATATAGGGTTCAGCCAACTTGATTGCGACCATACCAGGTAACACATCTGGCTTTAAATGTATTGTATGTAGATGGGTAACCTTTACTATGTACCGTACAGCTTGTCCTACTTTCACATATCGAATACAACTGATAGCAGAGGTTTATTCCAGGCCTTCAGTTTTGTTCATTGTGGTGTGGACGATAAAAACCTAATCTTTGGACATTCAACATGGAAAATAGTAATGATGATAATAAGTGGGTTAAAGGGGGCATGTCGTGTGGACCTATTGATGGGGTTAGTGATTCCTCCAAACTATCCCACGAAACAAAATTAATCACCTCAGTGTTAACGAATAAGGGATCTGTTGTCTCTTGATATAGGTTGGAGGATTCAATTACCCTCCAGATATACCAGAAATAGGTTCTGTCCCTTTCACCTGTCTCTCGTTTCCTCACTTTTCTCACCCTTCCTTTCTACCTGACACCCTTTTGCCATTTAGTTCACTTTCGCCCCTTATTGGCTTGAACTTTTACTACTCTCTTTTTTTCTCTCGCCCTTCTCCTCTTCTTCCTTCTCTTCCTCCGTCCTCTCGTGTCTCGTGTTTCCTCGTCTTCTTGTAATTACACACTCGTCCCTCCTCCTTTGCACTCCTCTTCTCTCATTCTTCGCTTTCATCTCACCTCCTCTCACATCCATTTTATTTTTAACTTCTATCTGCAGTCAACTATTTATAGTCACTTTTCACACCATTCTCTCGGTCCCCTTTCTTCTTTCTTTCATTTCCCTTCTTCCCCTCTTCACTACTCTTATCAGCTCTCGTTTCCTCTTCCGTTTCTCACCCTCTTCTCGTGTTTCCTCCGGCCATTTCCTCAGTTTCACCCTCCAGTTCCCACACGCAGCTACTCCCTCTCCTTAGGCTGATTTCTGGGCCATATCCTCTCCTGATTCCCTCCTCTGTTTAACCTCCCACTCCCCTCCCCTTCCCTCTCTCCGACCCACCTCTTCCCCTTCCCTCTCCGCCCCACCTCACCCCTTCCCTCTCTGCCCCACCTCTTCCCCTTCCACCTCCCCCCCACCTCTCCCCCTTTCCTCTCCGCCCCACCTCTCCCCTCTCCACCCCTCATCTCCCCTCACCGCCCCTTCCATACTCACTCCTCCTCTCCTCCCTCTCCCTCCCCAACCCTCTCCATTTTATGTCACTTCCATTCCATCCCCTCTCCTCACTTCCCTTCCCCACCTCTCCCCTTCACTCCAGTACTTTAAGGGTTTTGGCGACCCTTCGTACACCAACCACCCACTATCAATTCTCTCTCCTTTCCTTCTGCATCCTTCGTGCTTGCGTTCCCTTCTCCCTCATTCCCCTTCCCCTCCATTTCCCTTTTCTATAATTTCCTTCCCCACTACATTCCTTTACTCTTCTCTTCTCTCCTCTGTTTCCTTCCCCTCCTCTCCCCGCCTTCTCAGTCTTTTCTTTAACCACTCTCTTTTTTCTTTATTCGTCTCCTTCTCTTTTTTTTTAACCTTCATGTTTTCTCACGCCTTCCTTCTGTTGGAGTTTCTTAATGCTTTTCCATTCCTCTTTCTTCACCTTCCCTCTCCCCCCTTTTCCTTTTTACATTTCCATTCCTCTTTCTTCACCTTCCCTCTCCCCCCTTTTCCTTTTTACATTTCCATTCCTCTTTCTTCACCTTCCCTCTCCCCCCTTTTCCTTTTTACATTCCCATTCCTCTTTCTTCACCTTCCCTCTCCCCCCTTTTCCTTTTTACATTCCCATTCCTCTTTCTTCACCTTCCCTCTCCCCCCTTTTCCTTTTTACATTCCCACATTTCTTTCGTTTCCTCCTCAGTTCACCTCCACTCCTTCCTTGTCTTCCCTCTCCCCTGTTATATATATCAATTTTTTATCTTTGCTCTCTCACAGGTCTATTTATATTCCTGTCCACACTCTCTACGTATAACTACATCCCTATTGGCTTGTTTGATTCAGTCTCTATTAATAACAGTTAAAGGGGTGAATCTGGAGTAACTGAATCATCCAAACTATTCCAAGCAACAAGACACCATTATTTTTTTCCTAATCTGGTCCTGTTTCGTGACATACTTTGGAGGAATCACGGTAGTCCAATTAATCAAAAGTGTGCTATCTTTTTATTGTCCCTGTATTTCTTCTTTCCCTTGTAGCATTTTTCATTGTTCTTTATTATGTCTATTTTTCTCAATTCCTTTTTTCACAGATTCCTTCATTCCAATATCACTCTCATTCCCTTTCATCCCCTTAACCCTTCATTCCCCCAGTAACTTAATAATAATAATAATAATAATAATAATAATAATAATGATGATCATAATAATGCATCTTTTCTCATCATTCCTTACTTCACAGGTTCCCTCATTCCACAATTTTGTCTCTCATTCCCCTAACCCTTCATTATCCCAGTAACTTATAATAATAATAATAATAATAATAATAATACTGCATCTTTCTTCGTCATTTCTCATTTCACAGACTCGCTCCTTCCACAATTATTTCTCTCATTCCCTTCATTCCCCCGGTAACTTAAAATGATAATAATAATAATAATAATGCATCTTTCTTCGGCATTCCTCTCACTTCACAGATTCTCTCCTTCCACAATTATTTCTCTCATTCCCTTTCATTCCCCTAACTCACCGACCCTCACGACTTCCCCCTCCTTTTCATGCATTATCACAGTCACTTCTTTTCCAGCGAGGATCTCATTCCAGGGTTTTATTGCTTCCTCTCTCCTTTATTTTTTCCCTCTCTGTCTGGTCTTTCTTTTTTTTCTTTCTCATTTCTTCTCACTACGTTCTCTTCTAATTAACCTTCTCTTTCAATCACTTCATTCACCCTATCTTTTCACTCACTTTTCCCTTTCATTCACATTTCCCTTTCATTCACCTTCCCTTTCATTCACTCTTCCATGTCATTCACCTTCCCTCTCATTCACTCTTCCATGTCATTCACCTTCCCTCTCACCATTCCCTCTCATTCACCTTTCTTCTCATTCACACTTCCATGTCATTCGCATTTCCTCTCATTCACCTTCCTTTTCATTCACACTTCCGTGTCATTCACCCTTCCTCTCCTTTCACTCCTTTGATTATTACGTTCACCTCCATCTTTCTTATCCTTCCTTCTGCTTCCGCCTGCTTTCTTTCTCTCTCTCACATCATCATCTTCCCTGTAGTAATTGAAGAGCTTCTGATTCCTCCAAACGTTACCACGAAACAGACGACGCAAGAGTATAAACAGGAGATTTTGTTCATTGATATAACTTGGAATAACCTGTAGGCCTAATCCCCAATTCAGCCACAGTATATTAAGGAAATAGTACAGTGTTTAGTTAATATGGAGCAAATGATTCCTCCAAGCTATTCCAAGCAACAGAATGACAATATTTTTGTTCTTCTGGTCCTGTTTCCTGGCATACTTTGGAGGAATCAAGGCACTCCAATATACCAAAAGTTTGTTATCCCCTTAAACCCACTTAAAATCCGACCTACAGACGTAAAAGGCTTCGGAATTTTAGTGACTGGAGAGATACCTTGGTTCTTCTCCCTCCAACACAAGGAAATTACCACCCCTGTCTCCTGGTTTGGGCGGGAAATAGCCAATATACACTGGGAGATTAAATGTCTACCTTGGTCCAGAGAGGAGAGGTAGAGAAAGATTGGGAAAAGGAGGTGTAAGAATTGAAGGATGAGGAGGAGGAGGAGGAGGAGGGAGAAGAAGAAGAAGGAGGAGAGAAGGAGTTGGTAAAAGTGGTAATGTAAGAAGGTGATGATGATGATGGGAAGGAATGGAATGGAGGAAGATTAGGTGGTGTTGGTGGGAGAGGTAAATGAATAGAGGAAGAATAGGTGGTGTTGGTGGGAGAGGTAATGGAGGAATAATAGGTGGTGTTGGTGGGAGAGGTAATGGAGGAAGAATAGGTGGTGTTGGTGGGAGAGGTAAATGAATAGAGGAATAATAGGAGCTAGTGGTGGGAGAGGTAATTGAATAGAGGAAGAATAGGAGTTAGTGGGAAATGTTATGGAATGGAAGGTGTTGGTGGGAGAGTTGGTGGGAGAGGTACTGGAATAGAGGAATAATAGGTGGTGGTGGTGGTGGTGGTGGTGGGAGAGGTAATGGTGAAAGAACATTGGTGGTGTACTGACCTGACCAGATGTTATCCTTTTCTTCCTTCTTTTCGCCTCATTTCACCCCTTCCTTCTTCCAGCTTCCCCTCCTGTCTCTCCTTTCAGCCTCCCCTCCTGTCTTTTTTCCAGCCTCCTTTCCAGTCTCCTTCCAGCCTTCCTTCCTGTCTCCTTCCAGTCTCCTTCCAGCCATACCTTCCAGTCTCCTTCCAGCCATACCTTCCAGCCTTCCTTCCAGCCTTCCTTCCAGCCTTCCTTCCTGTCTCCTTCCAGTCTCCTTCCAGCCATACCTTCCAGTCTCCTTCCAGCCATACCTTCCAGCCTTCCTTCCAGCCTTCCTTCCAGCCACCCTTCCTGTCTCCTTCCAGCCATACCTTTTCCTTCTTCCAGCCTCCCTTCCTGCCTCCTTCCAGCCTTCCTTCCAGTCTCCTTCCAGTGTCCCCTTCTGTCCCTTGATTTGAGTTCCTATTTTTCATTCACATTTTCCTCCATTTTTAATCTGTTCTCTCTTTCTCTCACCTCACCTCATCCCATTTATTTTCTTACATCTCTATTTCCCTCATTCCTCCTTCGCCACACTATCCCCCCATCCCTCCCTCTCACTCATATCCTCCCAGTTTCCTCAGTCCCCTTCCCTCTCGAGACAACAAACTTTTCACTTTATCTCTTTTCATTCTTTCTACCCCATTTCACTTTTCCCTGTCTGCCTGCAAGCTAACCTATTACCCTTTGTTCCGTCACTCTATCATCTCCTATTTTTCACTCTTCATTTTTATCTCCTTCTCCCTTCTCACCCATTCTTTTTACGGTTTCTCTCTATATCAATTCCTTTCTTCACCTCTCTCTCTCTCTCTCTCTCTCTCTCTCCACATTCTCCATTTCTCTTCTCACCACTGCACATCCCAGCTACGGTATTATTTTTTTACTCCTCTCTTCCAACAAACCTTTTCTGTAGTTTAAACTTCCTTATGGATTTTAAGTATTTTACAACCCTTCAAAGTTTAGGATATTTTTATTACTCCGCTTTTAACTTGCCATTTCAAAGTCAGAAGAGAGAAGTTTTAAGAATCTATAGTTTCCCTTTCTTTGCCTTGGTTATCATGTATTAAACCTGCCGCAATCTTTAATCTTATTGTTATTATCACACAATATTTTTTCGTATGTTCAACACTTCATCATTTGATAATCCGTATAACTAAGCCACTCATTCAATGGAATATATAATATTATTTTTCTTATTTATGCAGTATTTGCGTCTAAATATTCTCATATGTAGGTAAATGTGTTGACAGATAAAACACTAATTCAAACAGGCAGTCCGATATGCAATTCTTTTAACGCATTTATAGGTCTTTTTAGAAGTCGTATAATTAATAACAATACAACTCACTAAATATATGATAAATTAAATTCAGTTGGTCAGTCGGTTAGATTCGGAGTTATATATTATACAGTATGTATATATATATATATATATATATATATATATATATATATATATATATATATATATATATATATATATATATATATATATATATATATATATATATATATATATATATATATATATATATATATATATATATGTATTAGTTATTAACGCGAATAATTCACCCACCAAAAAATTATTAATCAACTTTATTACATCATTCCTTTTTATCATCACGTTCCTCTCATCTCGATTCATTTCACCCTCTCTCCTCTCCTTTCTTATTCCTGCTTCGTTTATTCGTTTATTTTTCATGCACCCCTCTCTGTCCTTCCTCTCTCTCTCTCTCGCTCTCTCTTTCTCCTTCCCTCTTCTCATTTGTTCTAATTTAATCACCATTTCACATTTCTCCTATTGTCTCTTCCTCTCCCTATGATATCAACCTTCTTTCCTGTTCTCCCTGTTCTCCTTCTTTTATCTCTCTTTTCGTCATCATCATTATAATTTCTCCTTGTGTCCCGGTCTCTCTTTATTCCTCCTACTCTGTCTCTCCCTCATATCCTTTTTATTAACTATTATCTCTCCCCTTCTTTTCCTTACTGCATCTCTATTCTCCATTTTTATCTCTCTCTCCCCCTCTCTTTCCCCCTCTCCCCCATACCTGTCCCCCCCTCCCTGCCCTCCCTGCCCTCCCTGTCCCCCATACCTGTCCCCCATACCTGTCCCCCATACCTGTCCCCCTCTTTCCTTCCTCCCTGTCATACCCTCCCTGCCCCCCAATACCTGTCCCCCTCCCCCTCCCACTCCCCCTCCCAGTCCCCATCCCACTCTCCCTCCCACTCCCCCTCCCACTCCCCCTCCCTCTCCCCATCCCACTCCCCCTCTCCCCATCCCACTCCCCCTCTCCCCTTCCACAGTCCCTATAGCGTTGCCTGCCTCGCCAAAAGACTGAAGCGGGCAATATCAGAGGCGTGTGACTAATGGCTGCCTCTATCTAAACAAATCACCCCCCGAAATTATTGGGTGAGGCCGCGTCCCTCCCGCTGCCGTTTGTTTGGTGTCGTTGTCGTCGTCGTTCTCGTCCTCATCGTCATACTCATTCGTCATGTGTTTTGATTATTGTTGTTGTTGTTAATAGAGTTGTTGTTGTTTTTCCACACAGCCCACCTCTTAGCATGCAGAATCGACGAAGGGTGTTTGTTGTTTTTCTGAAGTTTATTATACAGTACACGTGACTACAGAACCTGCCTCAACCTATATTTTCTCTGGGAACTCTTATATGGCGTGCACTAGCCTGAGTAAATACACTTTGTCTGTGTCGTGTGTTGTCACCTTTACCATCTACATTTTATCTGGTTAGTAGTCGTCGCTGTCAAATTCCTTTCCTACCCTTATCATCACTTAGATTAACACTGTTTGCTTTGGCTCTCGTCTCTGCCGTCTTGTAGTTATTTTATCTTTTATCATGGGTGGTCGTTGATGTGTCGTGGTTAAGGTGGCTGGGTGGCTGTAGCATCTGGCGCCCCGTTTGTCGAGGCTCTGGCTGGCCTGATGAGGTCTTGACTTATTCATCCTACTCCCGGCCCTCTTGTTGTGTTCGTTACCTGCTCGTTCTTTTGTCGTCATCTTGAAAATATCTTATGGGGGATGTCTTCTGATAGCACCTGAGACGGTATGAGGAACTTGTATGAGACGTGTTGATGAAAATTGGAATCTTGCGAGACGTGTTAAGGTGTCTTTGAATCTTACAATACATTTTAAGGAGGCTTTGAAATCTTGTGAGATGTTGACGGGTTGTCTTGGAAGTCTACTAGTATTGTGGAACGTTTGATATATCTTGAATAATGTCTGAGTTATTCTTGAATAATCTTGATATAATAGCTATTGTGTGAGCTGTACTTACCAGAACACAAATTTACATATTAGCAAACTTAATGCAGTAAGTCCTTGGGTGTTCATGAAAGGCCTCATTTTGAGAGCATAGCCACTGTATTCTGTGATCATGTTGTCCTCGGCAGAATGCAGATGCCATGCTAATGTATTCATATCTGAGTCTGGTCCCTGGTGCTCCTGTGGAATATTGCCGCGTAAACCTCACACGCCACCCTTTAAACCCGTGCTTATCCAGGCACAATTTTGGCATGTCCCCTCAGACGGCGCGGCGTCCCTTGCTGCCTGCCTCTATGGTCCTCTCAGTAACTCCCTGTAGCCTCGGGTACGGTATAGGAGTGGAGGGAGAGGAACGAGTTACTCAAGGAAACTACAAAAGATATCTTGGATCATAGGGCCGGATTCAAGAACATCCGTGGTGTATACGATGGTGTGGTACCGGTACGATGGCTTCATAGAAAAATAATAAAGCCGTCGTACCGGTACCACGCCATCGTATACACCGTGAATGTTCTTGCATACGGCCCATAGTGCCATGATGTCATAGATAGCAACACCCCCATAGCTCTAAAACGTATATTGAGGAAACTGTAACCTGTAGACCACTTGATACACTGTACTGTACTGTGGATTTTTATTTTGTCAAACTACAAATGTTATTATAGTTGGTCATACATGTCGTGCATTTCACACACTATTTCAGAAAGTAATGCATTTTAGAAAAGCCTAGATACGTTTGTAGGCTTGGTGTAAAGTCCGCTGGTGCCTTGCCCGTAACGAACAGTATTGTCACCCATGTCACCACCTCATGGTAAGGTTCACTTGGTCGTCATATCACTCACGAGAAGTTTTTGCCTATTTTTTGAACGCTAGTTTATCGCTGTAGAGCCACTCAATATTCTGATAGTATTGTTACATATTGCC
This sequence comes from Petrolisthes cinctipes, assembly GCA_033782935.1. Taxonomy (NCBI): domain Eukaryota; kingdom Metazoa; phylum Arthropoda; class Malacostraca; order Decapoda; family Porcellanidae; genus Petrolisthes; species Petrolisthes cinctipes. The sequence continues at coordinate 27,161 of JAWQEG010005511.1, read as the reverse complement.
TGTCTTTCGGTTTACTTCGTTTATATATAAATAAAGGAAAGCAATTAATTCAGCGCTGCTAACATTAAAAATATGGACTACAATAACTGAATTTCACCTGAGATAACTACCCGTGCCTGTATATCATACTTCATAACACTACTGGCTGGCATATGTGTATACTTCATAAAACGCTATCACTACCACTACCTGCAAAGGATAGGATATACGAGGCTACAACTGGAGGGGGTACAGTGTCCAGCCATCACAACTGCCAATCCCAGGCAGGCCGTAAGCTGCACCACCACCCAATTACCCCTGAGTGCTTCAGCCTCAGTGGCTCAGTGGTTGGTGCCCTCACCTCCCAAGTGAACAGGTCAGGAAGGGAACGGACCAAAGGGAAAAGGGAGAGGGCATATAAGTAAGTGTGTATAGTAGTATTCCCTTCACTGTATTGTTCAGGTGGATTCCCTGTCTTGGTTATTTAATGTCCTATTTGAGTAGTGTGCATATGTGTGTGTTTGTAAGTATCACAATGCTCTGAAACTATACAATCAAATGCAATAAAATTTGATAACCCCACCAATTTTTATTTATTTTTATTAATCGTCAACATTTTACCCCGTCATCCACTTTCGGTTTCTTTCATTATTTGTCAAATTTTCAACATCCGTCACATGAGTCTTGCATTATACATCAACAGTCTTTTCTGTTATTCACCAACAGTTTCTATTATCACACGTCAACACATTTTTGCATCATTCTACACCAGTTTTTTTTCCATTTTCCCCACAAGTTCATTTTTTCATTATCCCACCACAAAATTCTCTTCGTTTTTTTTATATAATTATTTTTGGGGGGCAGAACATGTCCTCTGTTTTACACGCCGGGATGACCGTATTTTTCTTGTATTTTTTATTCTAAACTTTTGTTCAGTTCGGTATCGAAAATTTTCTACCAATCATGCATGAGTCGTGGGAGAAGCGGAGTGTTACGTTTACGGGAATGACCTGCATCACTCTATCCTTTTTAGTTCATGTTTTTAGTTTATTTAGTGCACTGCGATGTGAAAATTTTTGGAAATCTCTGCATATATAGCGGTCGACTCAGCTCAGCTCAACTCGTGGTGGTGGGGGTGGTGGGGTTGGTGGAGGGGGTAGGAGTGGGGGTGGTAGTGGTGGTGGTGGGGGTGGTGGGGTTGGTGGGAGTGGGGGTGGTAGTGGTAGTGGTAGTGGTAGTGGTGGGAGTGGGGGTGGTGGTGGGTGGTGGGGGTGGTAGTTGCAGTGATGGTGGTGGTGGGGGTGTATCGTTACATTTTAGGAATTTTACTTGATAATAATCTCTTGCTTGTGGGTGTATAAAGATAGCAGTTATATTATTGGACTACAACTGTTCCCGTCGCAGGTGGATTGAGGGGAGATTCTCTTTTTGGTAAATTGGAAGGCCTACTGATTCCTCCAAAGTTGTCTAGAACATAGACGACCTTAATGTTATGAATAGGAGATCTGTTTCGTGGCATAGTTTGGAGGAATCAGAGACCATCCACTTCACCAACTAAAGAATCTCCTCTTAAACTCGAGCAATGAACGAGTATGACTTTTATTTTTATTTTTTTATTTCTATATTTTTTTTTTTTTTTTTTTTTTTTTTTTTTGCCTTGATACTAATCGTCCGTGTTATTATCACGTTCATGGTAATCGTTCTAATCGCTCAGATATTCTCGTAGCAAAGGTGCGGAATAGAATTTATATACGTTTTGTCGATTTTGATTTACGGTCATTTTTGTTATAGAGATTCAGAGGTAATTTTTTTTAAATGGAGTAGGTTTATACCCATCTGGAACCTTGGTATTATAACATTGACCAAAATTAACGCTGTGAAGTGGAATGGTAGTAACAGTGAAGAGACTTGATTTGCATAAATACACACACACACACACACACACACACATACACACACACACGCACACAGTATATACATTATTTTATGGTACTGGCATGTATTCAAGTGATATAATTGAGGGAAGCAGTGTGACTTAAAATTTAATGTCATGTGATATTCATAAATATGCCTGTACTTTTTATGAGTAGGATATAATATACTGTACGCTTGTATACCATGGTTAAATAGACTGATAGGTGGATATATACCGTATATATAGCTAGATGGAGAGAGAGAGAGAGAGAGAGAGAGAGAGAGAGAGAGAGAGAGAGAGAGAGAGAGAGAGAGAGAGAGAGAGAGAGAGAGAGAGAGAGAGAGAGAGAGAGAGATGTATAGTCTTTTATTACGCAAATCAAAGGGAGATGATTAAAACGAGATCAAAATCCTGATAGAGCTAACCTGGTGCATGAGGGAAATGAGGGAGAGTGAATGGAAGCAGTTAATTAATGAAGACAGCAGGGGAAGGGTCCCCCCTCAATGACAATATGTACCAAATGATGAACGACATAGAGAGAACTGGGGCAGGTACCCTCGCCAAACAGTGACCATTACATTTTTCAGAGCGTTGACTCAATCTGCCATCTCACGACTCAAAAAGGAAAGAGTGGCAGCTGATTATAAAACTCAGATAAAGTACAGTTGTGTATGAGCTTGTAACAAGAGTATACCATCGTACTACAGTGATGGTAAATCTGGTGCAAATGATTCCTCCAAACTAATTCAAGCAACAGTCCACCATTATTTGTGTTATCTACAATAATCCCGTTTCGTGGCATAGTTTTAAGGAATCAAGGTGCTTCAATGTAACAAAATTACCCCATCCCCTTAAGCAATTCTAGTCGGCCTATATGCTGCTTAGAATGTACAACTGTCTGAATCGTTAGACAAAAGATCTGAAGTTAGCGAATGGTACTTACGCCACTCTTACACTAAGGCACCAAGTGAATGTGAGGGTTACACCAAGACACGACGTTTCAGTGTAAGAGTGGAGTAAGAGCCATCTCCCTGCCATGGTCGGGCTGATGGGTGGCTGGTCTTCTAAAGGACTCGTAATAGACGGAGAATAAATAATAGCCTATATCCTTTTTATATCTGTCACGACCGTCTTTTATTTGGGCCATTTGTCATTTACCAATCATTAAGCTTATCATGTTTGTTTGACAGTCTGCCAAGTTCACTCCGTCTATTGACTAAAGAAAAGTATAAAATAAAAATATATAAAAGTGAACGGGTCTTGTGTAGATGACATATTCCCCAGCACCAACATTAATATTCATCTCTGGAATTGACCTGAACTCGGAGAAAGAAAGGCAAAGCGAAATTGTGACGGTGTTGATAAATATATATGACGGTGGGAAGTTTGGGGAGGAGGGAAGGTGCCTGAGGAACGTTGGAAGGAAGAAGGGTGAGGGAATACTGAGTGTGAGGACGATAAAAAGTCTTGCAGGGTTGTGTAGGGGGAGATGAGAGAGGGAAAGGGTGGGGAGAAAGGTATGAGGAGAAAGGTGTTGTTGTGGTAGAGAAAGGGGAGGCCAAGACAGAAGCTGTAAACCAGAGTGGATGAGGGAGTCTTGGTTAGGTTAGGTTAGGTTAGGTTTGGTTAGGTTAGGTTAGGTTTGGTTAGGTTAGGTTAGGTTAGGTTAGGTTAGGTTAGGTTAGGTATGGCTAGGTTAGGTGTGGCTAGGTTAGGTGCAGTTGCCTCCAAAATTTTCGAGACACTACCTGCTAGACTCTATAGCAGGTTGTGTCTCGAAATTTTTGGAGGCAACTGTACCAGGTATGGCTTAAGTGTGAATAGTTCCTTTACTGGACCAACCTTCTTGTCACACTTCTCCCTTCACAAGGATAACGAAGTCAATAATGATATGACTATATTTAAGAGTGATGTGTAAGTAATATAAAAACAAAAAAATAATAAAGATAATAGTATTCACGGAGACAGAAAGGAGGTAACAAATAGGAAGAGTGAGTAATAAATAGGAGTGGGTAACAGATAGGAGGAGTGAGTAACAGATAGAAGGAGATTGTAACAGAAAAGAGTGGGTAACAGATAGAAGGAGGATGTAACAGAAAAGAGTGGGTAAGAGATGGAAGGAGGGTGTAACAGACAAGAGTGGGTAAGAGATAGGTGTGTTGGGCCTAGAGGTGAGAGGGTAGGAAGCTTTGGAATGCCTAAAGTTACAGTATGCACCGAGGCTTCCAGTTCCCTCAAGACCTCATCACGTATTCATGGGAAAAGAATATTGGCTGGTGGACTTTGCTCATGGAGATTATCAGGATGAATCAATAATTACATTATTTCGAAATATTCATCCACAGCTGATTATTGTACAGTTGGCCACAGGAATTCTTACACAGGCTATATGGACACAGAGGTAATTATTCTGAAAGCACTGTAATGAATATTCTACCAAGTGACTCTGTGATTATCAAAACAACAAACCTAATGATAATATTGTATTGCAGTTACGTAGTCTTACATTTACTTTATGCTGTAAACCCTCGAAAACAACGTGTGTACGAATTCTTGTGGCCAAGAGTACCTTTGCTGTACATGTAAAATAACAAAGTAATAATGGGTATGAAGATTTGATTACGTACAAGACCTCTCCCTGTCTGTGTTACTTACTGTTCTGTTGGCATTATTTTCTCAGCAAACTTTGAAGGAATCGTTGGCCCCTCGGTGAGTCGATAATATATGAGCCACTTCCTGGCGCCTTCGTACAATTTAACTGGGGAACATAATTTATTAGTTTTATGCAAATTGTAGAAGAATGAAAATCAGTAAAAATGACTTGTGGTGGTAAATTATGGGTGGAGTTTCAAAGCTGATAGATATTGGTGGCAATTTTTTTCTCATTTGTGGAAGATGATAACCACAGACAAGAAGCTCACCTTTGAAATGAAGAAAGAGTGGAAGGGGTCCAAAATTATGTCCAATTTCGTTCGAGATGCCTAGACACACGTTGCGTTTGGAGGAATCAGTCGCTCTGTAATTCGCCACTCACTAATGGGGTATTGTTGTAAGGTGAAGTGGAGGGCTACTGATTCCTCCAACCCTCTCTCTAGGCCAGGAAACAGATGACCACAATAATACGAGTAGGGAATCCGTTTTATAGCCTAGCGTCAATAACCCTCCAGTTTGACCCACACAGTAGTACCCCCTTAATTAATTATTAAAGATAAAAATAGAGGCACATTAAGCAGTGAAGCGTGAGGTAGGGGTGAATACACTGCAGGTGATTGTACTCGTGGGGTGAGGTGATGTTGGCTGTGATGGCTGGAGTGTAAAGGTTTAATTAGAGATGAACGAAAGGGTGTGCAAATTAACTTCTGTGTCGCCCCTGCACGCGCTCCTCCTCCTCCTCCTCTCTCACCCAATTACCTTTATCTTTGATACTACTCTCTGTGTAGTGAAGGATTTCTCTCGTAAAATGTGCATATTTCTTTAGTATATTCAGATAATTAAAAGTTATGCGAAGGTTTGTCTTATTTGTTTACAGCCATTTTAGTTTTGAATACTGGAGAGTCAATGAACAATATGAGTGAGTTCCTTTGACCATTTACACCTTAGTAATTCTGCTACAATAACCGTTACAAATGGGACAATCATTTATGGAATATTCTTTGCTCAGATTAAACTGAAGAAATTTATGAAACTTCAGTTATAGTCAATTTTCAGGGGACGCTTAAGGAAAAGGAATATATATATATATATATATATATATATATATATATATATATATATATATATATATATATATATATATATATATATATGAATAATAGGTTCGTGTCCATTCTGCTGCAGCCTCAGCACCGTCAAAGGAAGTGAATATTCCTTTGTGGTGAACTAGAATGTCCAATTTACATATCCTGAATACCGAGGAGTCAGCCTTCCTCTCATGGTGTCACTAACCTTTCCAGCTGTACTTCTCATAAGAATTTTCTACCAAGCTATGCGCTGACAATGTAGTTTTAATAGTTAAATCATTATCTCTTGCGTGCTGCTGCCATTATTAAGTCTTTCAAGCTCATCCACACTAGCACACTATAACTTATGAAGTAAAACTAACTCTTGAAAATTGGTAAATAACATTTTGAGATCTTGTTTACAGACAGACAAACGGAGACAATCACATAACTTCCTCCAGCTTCGTCGTCGGAGGTAAAAATGACTAGGGATACATTCACACTCGTGTGTTGGTGCCGTGGCTACATTATTATGGTATATCCTTTGTCGGTCGGAACTGCACTGCCTGAATTATACATATTGGAAGGTGTCACTGAATGGTATCCCTTCGACTGTATTCCTAATCCCCCTTGACTGTGTTTTTAAGTTTTCAGATAATTATGAACTGAGAGACAGGAATAGTTTACATTGTTGTTGTTTTTGGAGCTTCCATGTATTTTTCAAGTGCTAGTAATGAGTTCCATATACACAAACGTACGTGTCTATACAGTAAAGCATAAAGACTTAGACCTGTAAGGCTTAACTCTCACGTGTATTCCATGCCTTTAAGGTGTGACAAGGAATAGAGCCCTAGATCTCGACTGGGAATTGGGGTTGAATTCGCATGGCACTGTTCATATTGGGAGGTGTGAGTTGTAGCCCCGAACCTGACTCACTCATGCACCTTTTATCATGAGAAGCACTTAACCCTCACTCCTAGCGGTGAATCTGTGCAACTGGATTTCATTTAATATATATAATACAGGGCGAAGTTAGCGCAATAGTCAGTTCGAGGTGCACGCAATTCAGGAACACATATACCATTCAGTTTTGAGGAGATTCTTCCATACACTGAATACTATGTATGTACCTGACCTCAATAAATGGGATTTACCCTTTAATCCAACACTACGGGTAAACTGGATGTTAACCCTCTCTTGTTCTCGACCTACACTGTGACACTATCATTTAATTCCTCGTTAAATCCCCAGTGCGTCGTTCCATTACCCAGTATCAGCCAGCCGGGAGCTTGGTGTGTGGTAGCAATGTGTGGTGTGCAATGCTGTGCTGTGGTGTGCAATGCTGCGGTGTGTAATGCTGTGCTGTGGCGTGTAATGATGTGGAGCCATGTGCTGTGGTGTACAATGCTGTGCTGTGGTGTGTAATAATGTACTGTGTTGTGCTGTGATGTGCTGTGGTGTGCAATGATGTGCTGTGGTGTGCAATGATGTGCTGTGGCGTGCAGTGATGTGCTGTGACGTGCAGTGATGTGCTGTGACGTGCAATGATGTGCTGTGACGTGCAATGTGTGCTGTGTGGTGTACAATGGTGTGGAATCGTGTGCTGTTATGTGTTTATGCTGTGTTGTGGTCCAGGTGTTGTGGTGTGGAATGGTGTAGAAGTCACGTGTTGCTGTGTGTTATGTTTGAGTGTGCAATGGTGTAGATGTCATGTGCTGTGTTGTGAGTGAGATTGTGAGTTGTGGTGCGTTACTACGTGGTTTGGAGTTTAAATGGCGTGTTGCATAACTGATATTATTGTGAGGTTTGCAATGGTGCTATGGTGTTGCATATTAAGGTGATTGTTTGTTGTGGGCGATGTGGAAGGCTACTGATTCCTTCAAACTATTCCAGGCAACAGACTAGTACTTGTGATTATGAGTAGGGGAACTGTTTTTTAGATTTGTATGAAGGGAATCAGTAGCCTCTAAATTCGCTCACAACAATACTTGCGTTTAACCAAAATATCCGAGCCATCATTTTATCATTTTTTCCCTGTCCGTTGTTATTACATCTCGTCTGAATTTTCCTGCCCCCTCTGTCATCACTCGTTAATTTTCTCACCTCATCCGGACATTTCTCCTCTAACATTTTATTTCGCAACTCTGCCGGCATAATTTGTCCGAATTTTGAGGGCTGCGTTGTCTTGCCGTCACACACAGTGCCAGACCAGTGAATTTAATTATGGATAAATTATAAACTTTTTACGTCACAATAAAATTTTCCTGAACTCAGTCTTCTCCACGTGGTATGTACTATTGGCCACAAGAATTCGTACACACGCTGTTGTTTTCGAGAGTTTACAACATAGAGAAAATGTAAGACTACGTAACTGCAATACAACATCATTATTAGGTTTGTTTCCATGTATTCACAGGGTCACTTGGTAGACCACTCATTAAAGTACTTCCAGGATAATGACCTCTCTTTCCATGTAGCCTGTGTAAGACCTCCTGTGGCCAACCGTACTTATGTTACTCTGTGGCCTGAAAACATACAGTAAGGGACTACTTTGCTTTCCTAAGTAGCTTGTTCTCGTAATGTGCATCCTTTCCCCCCCCGCCTCCTCTCTCTCTCTCTCTCTCTCTCTCTCTCTCTCTCTCTCTCTCTCTCTCTCTCTCTCTCTCTCTCTCTCTCCCCTCCTTCATAATTTCCCCCTTCTCCTCATTCGCACCCCATGCACTTTCTTCTCTTTCTCTTCCTCGTATTTCTATTCCCGGCTTTTATCATTACTCCCTTGATTTCATTTTGCGGCGGACATTGGGGGAAAAATGCAGACAATACCCGAGCAATGCCGATGGGGGAATTTAATAACGCCACTGCCTGAGGGGAGAGCCAGGAGGGGGGAGGTGAACTGGGGAGTGAGTGGAGTTGTGGGGAGAGAAAGTGGAGGGGAGAGGGAGGGCTAATGTGTGTGTGTGGGGGGGGGGGGGGTTGTGTATTGGAAAGAGAATGTGAGAGTGAACTGGAGAGGAGAGGGAGGGCTTATGTGTGTGTGTGGGGGGAGGGGGTTGTGTATTGGAAAGAGAATGTGAGAGTGAACTGGAGGGGAGAGGGAGGGCTAATGTGTGTGTGTGGGGGGGGTGGGATTGTGTATTGGAAAGAGAATGTGAGAGTGAACTGGAGAGAGAGGGACTGCTGTTGGTTGTGAGGGGGGTTGTGTATTGGAAGGAGAATGTGAGTGAACTGGAGAGAGAGGGATTGTTGTTGGTTGTGAGGGGGGGGGGTTGTGTATTGGGAAAGAGAGAAAGGGAGGGCTAGTGTGAGGGGGTTGTGTATTGGGAAAGAGAATGTGAGGTGAACTGGAGTGAGATAGGGAGGGCTATTGTGATGGAGTTGATGATAGGCAAAGAAACGGTAGGAATCAGAGAGTGAGGTATTGCAATATTGATGCAAAAGAAATTGTAGAACGGCCCTATAGAGTAGCAAGTATTAGGTAAAACTATGAAGTAGGCTAACCGTAATATAAACAAAATCTTGGTATTGTGAAACTTAAGGGGGTAGTATAGTGTAGGTAAATCTGTAGCAATTGATTCCTCCAAACAATTCCAAGCAACAGGCCACCATTCTTTATGTTAATCTAGTCCTGTTTCCTGGTATACATTGGACGAATCAAGGCACTCCAATATAACAAAAGTATACCCTCTTCTTAATGTAGGGAGGAAAATGAAATGGAAAACGTGAAATATGAGAAGACCATTAATTTTGTAGTCTGGAAAATTGTACGTGAGATGTTGAAGGAACCTGTGGTGTAGTGGGAAAACCGATACTGTTGGTTCGTCCAATCTACGCCAGGAAAATGAACGACCCAGGCTAGATAGACTGAGGCATCTTGTATCCTTTTGAAGTTTGGAGGACTGTGTTAAAATCCTGATAGCAACGCAGGCCTAAAGGGGAAATAACAATGACAAATGTGTGTGTTATTTAGCTGGATAATTTGAGAGGCGGGGATATCTTTATTAGACCGGAATCCAGACAGACATACAGTTAGTAAGGATTGAGAAGGATGGATAAAACGTGTTGCTGTGGGGATGATGATGAGGAGGAGGAGGGGCAGGATGAATAATATTAAAGACGGAAAGAGAAAAGATAAAGAAGAATACGAAGAGGAGAGGGACCGGGCGAGGTGTGTGTGTGTGTGTTGGGAGGGGGGTGGGGTTGGGGTAGGTGGTTAGGACTCCTCACTCCCTCTCTCCCACCGCCTCGCCACAACACTTTCCTCACTCAGTAGTTCATTATAAAGAAAGCGGCCTGACAGGAGATGCAGAGAGAGAGAGAGAGAGAGAGAGGCGGAAGGAGGGAGTGAGGTGGAGAGAGGGATAGAGGAACGGGAGGGAGTGGGAGAAGCGGGAGAGGGAGTGAGGTGGAGAGAGGAACGGGAGGGAGTGAGGGAGAGAGAGAGATGCGGAAGGAAGGAGGGAGTGAGGGAGAGAGAGGCGGATAGATGGAGTGAGTGAGGGAGATAGAGACAAGAGATAGAATATAGGTGTAAAGGAATGCAGAGGTAAAGGAAGGAGAATGGGGAAGGTGAGGTGAGAGAGGTAGCAGAAAAAAAAATGAGGCAAGAAGGAGAGTAACGAGATGGCGAGTGTGAAGGCAGAAAAGTAGAGAGGGAAACAGGAGGAGGGAATGAGAGGGAATGAGCTTATATTTTGACAGACGTATGGAATTAGTATATTTATTATTATTATTATTTTAGATCGAGGGCAACACCACATCAGACGCACCAACAGTTCGCCTTCTGCTGCTGCTAGTGCTGTTCTGTTTATAAACTTGCAGCTTCAAGTCCGTGTAAGTCATGTTGATATTTGAAAGCCTCCTGCCTGCCGCACCTACAACGCTGAGAACTGACGCTGCTTAAAACGCCAACACACTTTGCATATTGCTGGAAGACTCATAATGGTGTTGGTGTTGACAGGAGACGTTGATGGGTATTTATATATTTTTAAAGACCCCCGTGATGTAGTCAGAATATTGGAGGTGAGTGAGTCTTTCAAATATTGCCACGAAACACCACCTACATTAACGGAGCTTGTTTCGTGGCATAGTCAGAAGGAATCAGAAGCCACCAGATCTCATACACAATCACAGGGTCCTTATGGAATATGGATGTGGTCATTGAGCAGTGATTATCATACACAGGAAACACATTTGCCTCATAATATTTAATGGGTAGAGTGGACGACAGTAAAGCAGATATAGTGTACAAACTCTCATCCGCCAAAACCCAGACCACTTCAGTATTCAAGGGAGGGATCTGTATTCTTACATTTTTTAGAGAGCCACTCAGACAACAACGATTTGCCCAAGACCAACTACTCCCTTAAGGGGTTATATAGCACATTGTTTTGGGTGGTAAATCTGGAGCAACTGATTCCTCCAAACTATTCCAGGCAACAGAATTGCTTTATTTTTCTTCATCTGGGTTTGTTTCCCTTCATACTTTGGAGGAATCAAGGCGCTCCAATCTATCAAAAGTTTACCATCTGCTTAAATTTTCTTGTTGGTAAATTGGAGGGCTACTGATTCCTCCAAACTATGCCAGGAAACAGACGCCCCCATTGTTACTAAAATGGGATCTGTTTCGTGGTATAGTTTGGAGGAATCACTAACCCATCACTTTAACAACAACGGATTCCTCCCTTAAGGGGGTAATTCACTTTTGTTACATTGGAGCGCCTTGATTCCTCCTAAGTATGCCAGGAAACAGGACCAGATTAACAAAAATAATGGTGTTCTGTTGCTTGGAATAGTTTGGAGGAATCATTTGCTCTAGATTTCCCAACACTTCACTTCCCCCTTAATTAACTTATAGGCCTGTTAAGTTGCCGGGTGATGGTAGTTGGTGGAAAGTATAGTTACAGTGTTATACATTACCCGGCGGCCCAGAAAGTCCTGTGTCAGTTCGGTGTATAATATAATCTGTGTGAATATCATTGTCGAGGTTACTGTACTACAAACAGCATAATGTAAAACAAAATCAGAGTAATTGATGTATTTTGTATTGTTTGTATAATGTAATTGATGTATTTTGTATTGTTTGTATAATGTAATTGATGTATTTTGTATTGTTTGTATAATGATCGTTCGTTAAATATTGAGTGAACATTTGTTAATTATTGAAAACGTAATGATCATAATCACGCTCCAGTAAATTGCATTTTTGTATAGGGTTACAATGATAAAAAATATAATTAAATTTATTTGTTGATACAAAAATTAATGGTAATTATGAGAGTCAGTATTGATAATGATAATAGCAATGTTGATTCTGCATTAAGCGCCAAATTAAATGACGAGTGAAATTAAGAGTGGCAATCCCATTCCACTTTGTTACGTTATACACCAATGATTAGCCATCCTTATGAACTGGTCTACGGTGTTATGTGTGTGTGTGTGTGTGTGTGTGTGTGTGTGTGTGTGTGTGTGTGTGTGTGTGTGTGTGTGTTTTACGTTATCCATCAATAATAAACAGACCTCATGAGCTTATTTTTTTTAGTACTTATTGTAGTGTGTGTGTGTGTGTGTTACGTTATGTACTAATAAAAGAAAGAGTACATAATATTATAATATGTGTTCATGTGTAAGGTGTACTCGTATGTGTTTGATGAAGGTGGTATAATACTGTACTTTAAAGTGTCGTGTTGGTGTGAGCATGTAAATCTGTACGTGTGTCCATGTCTGTCATATAATACTACTATGTTGGGTGATGATGTGATGGAGTGAGGTATTGATTGGCTGCGTACTGTCACTTGCGTAGGCCACTGTCATACGTGTACTGTCACTGGCTACTCAACTATTTCCACTCAGATATTTAGTTTGTTTTGTACTGCACTATATACAACGTTCTCTACTCTCATTCTCTCTTATTCATAAACCCGACGTTCGGGGCCTGAATTCGGATGATATTTTTCCATGTCAAGGACTGCAAAACAAACAATAGAATATTTAGCACCGAGTTCATGAATACTAGAATAAGAGTTAGCAGCATGACACGTATGTACACTCAGAGGTAAATGTCCTGTTGCCTGCCTCGCCTTCCTCACCGATACTAGTGATATTCATAGACTCTAGGAATGTTGGGTGTAGAAAACATGCCTAGCCTATTTCCGCCAACAGATGGTGCACTGTGAGGTGTGTGGTAGTGAAGGTTCAGGGTGGTGGGTTAGTGTACTATCAAAGACAAAACTCGTGTCGTGAAATCTGGTGAAAATATTATATGGTAGAGGACTAAACATACTGGGTATGAACGTTACTATAGTGGGGCTTTCATAATGTTTCACAAGTTATATTAAATTATTGGATAAGACAAGGACACGAGTTTTGTCTTTGATAGTACCATATTGTAGTAGAAAATAGAAGAACACGTTTTCACCACCAAATGTTCTCGAGTCTGTGAATATGGCGTGGGTCTTGGTGATGCTGGCAGGCTGGTGAGGCGACGGGACATGTGATTCCGATTGCTAAGTAACTTGTAATAAATAGTTCTGCCACCCTCGAAGGAAACGGTTTCGATAAACAGTGCAAAACGATAGCTGTTGTTTTCTGTGATCTGAATCCATAGAAGTTTATCAAAGGACTCGATTCCAATTTACCTGATGCAGAATATAAGTTTGGCTCGTGACTTTACCAACCAGGAATGTAGGCGACTGTAAATGGGTTTGATGTTAAATGAGTAGTGTTGGGTGTTGATACGGCAGTGTATGTATGTATGTGTCTATGTACTCTCGTGTTTTCATGCAATCTGGGTCAGTTTATACCATACTCGAATGAGGTGACGGGTAAAAAAACACACACACGGCTTTACCTGTTCGGATATGCATTCCATCTATCGCTTTGAAATCCTCGGAATAGATAAAAAACACGCATTGAAATTTAGTATATGTTCATGTTTTGGTGTAGAGTACAGTCTTAAAAAAATATCGACCACCTCGCATTGGCACTCTATCATTATGAAACAGGGACGTACAGTCACGAACAAAAATTCAGTACCAAGTGAATATAAATAGTTAACTATCCCATTTTTCCTTTTATCTCCTTCTTGCTTGCTGTCCCACCTCTTTATCACTTTCGCCTTTGTCTACAGGGTCTTCTAGGCCTAAGGAGGTCTTCTTTCACTCTCAGTTCATTATCAGTTGCATCGAGCTTGGGCTGTCAATACATTCTTTTTTTGTTTTTTGATGACTGTATATGTGTGTGGTGTTGATATGGTGGCAGTGGTGAGCTGTGGTGTGTGGTGTTGATATGGTAGTAGTGGTGAGCTGTGGTGTGTGGTGTTGATATGGTGGCAGTGGTGAGCTGTGGTGTGTGGTGTTGATATGGTGGTAGTGGAGTGTGGTGGTGTGAGTGGTGTTGATATGGTGGCAGTGAGCGGTGGTGTGTGATGTTGATATGGTAGTAGTGGTGAGCTGTGTTGTGTGTGGTGTTGATATGGTAGTAGTGGTGAACTGTGGTGTTTATATGGTGGCAGTGGTGAGCTGTGGTGTGTGGTGTTTATATGGTGGCAGTGGTGAGCTGTGGTGTTTGTGGTGTTGATATGGTAGTAGTGGTGAGCTGTGGTGTTGATATGGTGGCAGTGGTGAGCTGTGGTGTGTGGTGTTTATATGGTGGCAGTGGTGAGCTGTGGTGTTTGTGGTGTTGATATGGTAGTAGTGGTGAGCTGTGGTGTGTGGTGATAATATGGTGGCAGTGAGCGGTGTTGTGTGGTGTTGATATGGTGGCAATGGTGTGTGGTGGTGTGTGGTGTTGATATGGTGGCAGTGGTGTGTGGTGTTGATATGGTGTGTGGTGGTGTGTGCTGTTGATATGGTGGTAGTGTTGATGTACCCAACGAGGCGGGCATCAGATCACGCCCGTGGTGGTGTGGTGGGAAGGCTGCCGTGGTATGCATGGCTGGGAGGCTCAGGATAAAACACACACGCCAGATTTGCATGTTGACGCTGGCTGAGGCTGGGGGGAGTGAGGGGGGGGGGAGAGAAGAGGGAAGAGCTGGGGGGGGGGAGTAATGAAGAGGTGGAGGAGGCAGGATGTGGAAGAGAGGGAAGAGGTGCGGGAGATGGAAGAGACAGAAAACAAAGAAAAACAAAACAAAACCTAAACTATTGAGCCTTACGAGACTGTTTGAGGCTAAGCTACTTACTACTGATAGAGAGAAAGAATAGAATAGAGGAAGGAGGTAGAGGAAATGGAGGAGGAGGTGGTGGTGGAAGAGGCGGGTATAGGAGTGAGAGAGGGAGTATGATGATAAGGTATGAAGGGAGGGAGGGAGGGAGGGAGGGAGAATGACGATGAGGAGTGGAGGGAGGGAAGGAGGGAGGGAGAGAGACTAAAGGTGGGATCTTGAAATAGGGATGCTAATTGGCTCTGTGCAGTAATGTACCGTACTTTACAAAGCTACAGTATTTAAGGCCTACATGTTAATTAACGATGCTGTGAAATAATGGTTAGAAAAGTTTATAATGATATTTGGAAGGATTTATAGATGGCGATAATGATATACACTGCTTATTCAGAGTACTACAGGGATAATTCAGCCGTGTTGGTGTTGATGTGATAGAGGATGTTTTGATGGTGTTGGTAAAGTATATATATATAGGTGTGTGTAAACATGGTGACAACCTGATGATAGTTAAGATTTGGATGTGTATAGCGGTGGTTTAAAAATGTCATCGATAAGCCACGTATTTTGAGAGTTAAGGACGATATAAGATGTAAATAAAGTGTGATGCCTTTGTTGTTGTTGTGGTTGTTGTGATGGTGTTGATGGTGGGTTTATAAAATGTTGTTCACCCTAGAGACCCATCCACTCCCCTTAACACCCCTCCCTTACCTCCCTCCCCCTCCCCCCTTAACCCCTCCCCCCCTTAACCCCCTCCCCCCCCTTAACCCCCCTCCCCCCCTTAACCCCCCCCTCCTTACCCCCCTCTCCCCTCCCTTTCCCCCCTCCCCTACCCTTACCCCCCTCCCCCTCCCTTTCCCCCTCCCCCCCCTTCCCTCCCTTTCCCCCTCCCCCCTCCCCTCCCTTACCCCATTGCCACCCCCCACCATTACCAGCCTCGTATATACTGGAGTACTTTCATTTTAATGGGGCTTATCCCTGATTCATGGCGGGGTGGGGGGTGGTTTGGAGGGGAGGGGGGTCGGAAAGGTAACGGAGCAAGAGGAAATTTTTTTTATGCATCTCCACTCTAAATTATCTCTGTTTGTCCCTTCCCTGTTTGTTGATGCCTCTCTCTCTCTCTCTCTCTCTCTCTCTCTCTCTCTCTCTCTCTCTCTCTCTCTCTCTCTCTCTCTCTCTCTCTCTCTCTCTCTCCATTAATCATTCTGTATTCGTCTAATTATCTGCATAATTTATTAATTTATTAATAAATACTCATATATACTTACATATATTCATACGTATATTTAAAAACATTCAACCATATTCATACATACATACACACATAAAAGGTAAAGTAAGTGACAGAGTGAGTCTCTTCTTTCTCCAGACGACTCAACATTTCTGCACTGTCTTTAGCACCAAATGATAAAGTTTTAATGATCTTGATAAAACAGTTGGCTGGGAAGGAGAGGGGAGGCAGTGAGCAAGCCAAGTAACAGATCAGCCACCCAACCAAAAACTAAAAAAGCTAAGGAGGGTCGTAAGATTGTGTGTGTGTGTGTGTGTGTGAGAGAGAGAGAGGGAGAGAGGGGGAGGGGAGAAAAAGGTAGACAGACACAGACAGACAGACAGGCTGGCAGAAAGGAGTGTGGGGAGAGGGTCAATGGAGTGAAGGATGGCAGGGAGGGAAGGGGAGAAAGTTGGTCAGAGGAAAGGAGGGAGCGTGAGAGTGAGTGAAGAATGGAACTGGAAAGACGACGAGAATGTAAAGAAAGAAAAGGGAGGAATGTCACAGTGATGATAAGAACTAGAGTGAAGCATTATTGTATTCTCTCTCTCTCTCTCTCTCTCTCTCTCTCTCTCTCTCTCTCTCTCTCTCTCTCATTACTCCATTATTCTCCCCCTGCAGATCCTCCTTCCACCACCAGAGTGCAGAGTGAGGGGGGTCTGGCCAGGAGGATTTGCCTGAGTTTTGCTGGCGAAGAATAATGGGCTTGAGTAAAAGAGCATATGCAACGGGCGGTAATATTTCCAAATCTCTCATGCTACAGGGAATAATTCTCACTAGGCAAGGCTGCATAAGTTATAAAGTTAATTTTTTTTTTAAGGTTACTAAGGGTTAGACTCTGTAAGGTTAGAATAGATGAAAAGTAAAGTTAGGATAGATTCAATCACTACAGGGGAAGGCTTAGCTATTGAGAGTGAATATATATCCTGCATGGGAAGATAACAAACATGAAGTAAGTTGGGTTTCCCGGTAAAGTGAGAGAGTTCGGGGTACTGGCTGGTGCTGGACGAGGGTTTGGAAAAGTTTGGGATGAAAGTTTGATTGTGGTGAAACGAGTGTATCCGAGAGATTTGGTGTATGCTTGAATGTGTGTGTGTGTGTGTGTGTGTGTGTGCGTAAGTATAAGTATGCAAGGGAATATGTATTGTGTGTGTGTGTGCGTAAGTATAAGTATGCAAGGGAATATGTATATGTGGGCAGTGTGTATGTATGTATGTATGTAGGTGCGTGCGTGTGTATGTGTGTGTGTGTGTGGTAATGAGTTTGATTGTGTTCATGACGCTATAATTAATGTGATTCTGTGTATACCTTTGCTCGTATCTGCCCTCCATTACAGGCATGTGTGTGTCTGTGTGTGTGTGTGTGTGTGTGTGTGTGTCATGTATGTATGTATGTTATTTATATACGTTTGTGTGTCTATGGCTGTATGTATGTATGAGTATGTATATGTTTATGTCTGCGTGTGTGTGTTTCGTTCGTTTCGTTTCACCTGGTCTTGATCACGTCCTGGACACGTGCTCACCAACTGTTACCCTCCCGGAATGAGCTCAGAGCTCGTAGTGACCGATCTTTGGGTAAGGCTGGAACCTTTTTCCACACACCGGAATAGCGAGGTCACAACTCCTCGACTTACGTCCCGTACCTATTCTCTGCTAGGTGAACAGGGGTTACACATTTAAGGAAACACTCCCAAATTGTCTCCACCCGACCGGGGATACTCCCGTGTGTGTGTGTGTGTGTGTGTATGTATATGTTTATGTGTGTGTGTGTGTCTATGGGTGTGTGTACGTATGAGTATGTACAGGTATAGTATATGTGTATGTACTCGTGTGTCTGCGTTTGTGTGTGTGTCACTATGATAGTAATAGTGAGTTACCTTGACCATAATCGTTGAGTTGGGTCAGTGTTGTGTTATGTGAGTGTTATGAATGTCGTGGCACCGGCTGGACGCACTGTAATAATGCTTCACCCTCTATGGTGATGTGTGTTATAGGGGTTAAAGGGGTACAGGGAGAGGGCGTACGTATGTGTGTGTGTGTGTGTGTGTGTGATTATGTGTGTGTGTGTGTGTGTGTGTGTGTGTGTGTGTATGTGATTGTGTGTGTTTATTGTACGTGATTATGAGTGTGTGTGTGTTTGCTGTACGTGATTGTGTGTTTGTATATGATTGTGTGTGTGTATGTGATTGTGTGTGTGTATATGATTGTGTGTGTGTATGTGATTGTGTGTGTGTATATTATTGTGTGTGTGTATGTGATTGTGTGTGCTTAATGTACGTGATTATGCATGTGTTTATTGTACGTGACTGTGTGTGTGTGTGTGTGTGTGTGTGTGTACTGTACGTGATTGAGTTTCTTGGTGTCTATATAATACAGTACATGATTGTGTGTGTGGATGTGAGAGTAATATTTGCCCTATCAATGTTTTGTTGAGTAAGACCACAGTTATATATATATATATACAGTATCTCGTCTGTTCACCACTCCCTGCCCACCAGCGATGCAGTGTAAGGTCATGGCATCACTCAGTCTATCGGTATTAATGACAACTGCTGGTGGTGTTGGTGTGTTGGCTTATATGTTTAGTACTAGTGTTGGTGTGTTGGCTTATGTGTTCAGTACAATTGTGTTCTCTGTTCGCTTGCTATGTTTATTCAAGAACAGTTTTCAATTTATGGTATATATCTATTTTATTTTATCATTATTATTTATTTTATATTTTTTTTGGTGGGGAAGAGCTGTACTGTTGCGGACACATGTAATAGGCCCAAGAGAGACAGGGAGCCTTATTTTGTCTATAAGGGAAAGATAAAGTGTGGTTTACAGAGGAGATTCCTTCTTATGCTCTCTGAAGGTGTATTTCAAGTATAGCTGTTTCATGTGTCGGCAACTGTACCCAAGGCTGCATTCGTCTATTGGTAAGGTAATCCCGAGGAGCGTCTCGTATTGTTGACAGAATCATTGAGGTTCCTTCAAGGCTGAAAATAATATTAGCCCAATGCCGCTGTTATATAAAAGCCTGACAGGTGACATTTGTTATAAAACGCAGTGTTCAAGTTACATGGAGTTATATTAATAAACACTACAGGGGCGGGTGAACTTTTTCCTGTAGAGTAGAATTTCATAGTGATTTTTGATGATGCATATAACATTATTATATTGTTCAGGAATATTGTTAATTATGCATTGGTTGTAAGCTATTATCGAATTGTTTATTTACACAGACATAAAATTATGGACCTTATTATATCCATTAGTTTTCCTGAATTCAGAATCTTAATACGATGACATTGACGTAAAGACCAAGACAGAATCACTCATTAGAGTTTCAGAAGTTCAATAGAGTAAAGTTTCAGAAGATATGAAGTACCGGTTGAATGACAATTATCCATATATAACACATCATAATTTTTTAACGACAAACTTTCCTAACAAGCCTCTCTCTCTCTCTCTCTCTCTCTCTCTCTCTCTCTCTCTCTCTCTCGCTCTCTCTCTCTCTCTCTCTCTCTAAGCGTGCTGAGGAGGTCCGTGTGGCTACACTCTGCAAAGAGAACCCCAAGGAGTTTTTCAGTTATGTGAATGGCCGTAAACCAATCCGACGCAGGATCGGTCCCTTGGTGAA
>JAWQEG010005511.1:0-2500 GCA_033782935.1 Petrolisthes cinctipes | reverse complement strand
TCTGACTACATCACAGTGTCCCTTAAGTGAGTGTTCGAACGCTTGTGAAATTGAACATACGATTTCTCATATCTCGGGCCTGTGTTTGCTGATTCCCTTCCTTCCATTAATTTTATTTTGCGTTTTTTGTTCTCGATTATTTAAGCAATAAATTTTTGCTTCTATAAAAATCTATACTGCCAGCTGTAGTGTTTTAAGTTTAAGGGGAGATTCTGTTGTTGGTGAATATTGGTTGTATTTGATTCCTCCGACTTGCCACGAAACAGATCACCTATTAATTAGTCCCTTAAGATTGTATAAAAGCTGTTGATAAATAAAGTAATGAGAAAACAATTATCAGTAACGAAATACCAAGTAACTGAAAATACGAAGAACATAAAATAATAGTAACATAAATAATAGTAACATAAAATAATAGTAACATAAAATAATAGTAACAGAAATAATAGTAAGCAGAAATACGAGTAGCAGAAATACGAGTAGCAGAAATACGAGTAGCAGAAATACGAGTAGCAGAAATACGAGTAGCAGAAATACGAGTAGCAGAAATACGAGTAGCAGAAATACGAGTAGCAGAAATACGAGTAGCAGAAATACGAGTAGCAGAAATACGAGTAACATAGAATACGAGTAACATAGAATACGAGTAACATAGAATACGAGTAACATAGAATACGAGTAACATAGAATACGAGTAACAGAAAATTCGAGTTACAATAAAAATATATGAAAAACAACGATACGTCAAGGCACCGTGGTAAAGCACTCGGTCCCTTATGAATTAAAAAGTGGAAAACACGAGAGAGAATCATGTTGGACTCTCTACTGCTCTGCCGGGAAACAAGAAAATAATTACAGTTACGAGTACTGTAATGTACAGTTGGGGGAATAATGTATCTGAACACTGTTGGCGGCTTCTGGCAACATCCTCAAAAGTAAACACATCAATTGAGAGAAAGTATTTATGAATTGAAGGATATCTTTATTTCACTGTCTGTGGTTGGTCGACGTCACCCAATATCAGTTATCGTTATGTAGTAATGAATACATTTTGTCTATTACTGACGTGTTTATCACTGACATTGTTACCAGAAGCCGTCAACGGTGTCCAGATACTTTGTTCCCCAACTGTACATATTGTATTGTTATAACGCAGTACAATATGACGGCGCTCATCGGCACTAAACTCTGCAGGTGCAACAATGATAATAATAATAATAATGATTATAATAATAATGAAAATAATAGTAATAATAAAAAAAAAAAAAAAATTGGTGAACTGACTCCGAGGGGATTTTCAGAGAGGATTCCAGGATTAAGTGTCTGCCTGGAACGAGAAAGTAATCCAGTTAAATATTGCCCGTGCAAAAATTGGCCTCGCAATAGATACCAAAGCTTGGATCTTTGTGCTTCAATCAAACAGAAACAGAAAACACATGGAGCTAAAAAGAAGAGAGTGAGGGGAAGAATCCAGGATAAAGTGGCTGCAGGGAACGAGAAAGTAATCCAGTTACATGCGGGCCCTGACGAGGAGCCCGATAAAAGTCAGATTAGGGGAGTTGCATGGGGGCGATCCATCTCGACAATCCCCTTGTGAATACTTGGGAGATGATGGGGAAACTCCACAACGGCAGAGTAAGGAGGATACGGCAGATGGAGTAAAATGCTCATGAGATACACACTCCCGGGAAACTTAGGGAATTGCAATCTGCACAGCATCACGGGGAAAGTCAATGTATACGTTAGTGGTACAGTTCGCGGCAATAATTGTGTCGCCACATCTGCCAAATCATCAAGGTAGTACAGTATGGAAATATCAGCTTCACAGGCTCTTTAAAAAAAAAAAAAAAAAAAAAGAGAGAGAGAGAGAGAGAGTAGAGGAGAGAGAGAGAGAGAGAGAGAGAGAGAGAGAGAGGGAGAGAGAGAGAGAGAGGGGAGGAGAGAGAGAAGAGAGAGAGAGAGAGGAGAGAGAGAGAGAGAGAGAGAGAGAGAGAGAGAGACGAGAGAGACCAGAGACAGAGACAGAGACAGAGACAGAGACAGAGACAGAGACAGGAGACAGAGACAGAGACAGAGACAGAGACAGAGACAGAGACAGAGACAGAGACAGAGACAGACAGAGACAGAGACAGAGCCAGAGGACAGAGACAGAGACAGAGAGACAGGAGGACAGACAGAGAGGTTAATTAATTTGCCACCTGGATAATATAATTCTGTGTTAGTAAATTTGTTTGTCAGATGATTCGCCTCTACATAGCTTTCCTTAAAGACGTGCTTAGTGAGGTGAGAGGACTTGTGCCTCGACTGTACCCCATCAACAACATCACCTTCCTCAACTCGCTCCATACTGCCCACACAACGCTCAGGTTTATATAATGAACTCTTGGGTGTATTGATCCGGGTATTGGAAAACGTGTGAGTGCCTTCCTTGCCGACATAATTTTTTTTTTTTAATACGGTAAGGAAAAAAAAACAAGAGAGTAGTGACGGAAGAAGAATC
>JAWQEG010005510.1:2500-47850 GCA_033782935.1 Petrolisthes cinctipes | reverse complement strand
CTCTCTCTGGCTGACAACTGTATATCCTTTCCTATATATATTCCTCTAGCTGACCATTATTATTGTTTGTTTATATTGTTTCCTTACCATAGTTTTTTTTTGTATTGTTTTGCCATACCTAAACTTATTAAATGTACCGCCTACTTCTGTCTATGCTTGCCATGTTGATGTCGTTGTTCTTGTTGTTGTTGTCCTCCTCCCTGCCCGGTTCTGTTGTCGCTAGAGGGCAGCAGGTGACGACGACAACAAGGCTGGCTCAGACTCCAACTCTTGTCTACGTATCATCACAGCACCGGTGAGCACATTCCAATTATGTTTCTTACACACACACACACACACACATTATACACACACACACACACACATTATACACACACACACACACACACACACACACACACACATTATACACACACACACACACACACACATTATAGCACACACACACACACATTATACACACACACACACACACACATTATACACACACACACACACACACACACACAATTAGGTAAATACACACACACACACACATTATACACACACACACAATTAGGTAAATATACACACACACACACACACATACACACACATTATACACACACATATATATAGCAGTGTAACATGTAAGATCCCTATAATTATACTTTAGCATAGTTTGGAGGAATAAATAATCCTACAATTCAGTGATTTGCCCTGAACAGATTATTGAGTCTTAAGGGGACAGTCTCTCGTCGACAGATTTTTTAGGGTTACTTATATTCCTCAAAACTTAATCTCTACCAAACAGAACCTTTACTTCAAATACAATACGTTTGCTAAGTCTGTTATCTGCCATAGTTTGGAGGCTTATCAGTATCACTATCATTCACCCACAACTTAATTAAACCTTCCCTTATAAACACCCCCCACACACTCACAACATAACCCCATTCCTTATAAACACACACACCCACACCCACATAACCCCATTCCTTATAAACACACCCACCACATCCACAACATAACCCCCTTCCTTATAAACACACCCACCACCCACACCCACATAACCCCCTTCCTTATAAACACACCCACCACACCACACCCACATAACCCCCCACACACCCACACCCACATAACCCCCTTCCTTATAAACACACACACCCACACCCACAACATAACCCCTTTCCTTATAAACACACACACCCACACCCACAACATAACCCCTTTCCTTATAAACACACCCACCACACCCACATAACCCCTTCCTTATAAACACACCAACCACTCCTACACCCACATAACCCCCCACACACCCACACCCACATAACCCCTTTCCTTATAAACACACCCCACACACCCACACCCACATAACCCCCACTCACCCACACCCACATAACCCCCTTCCTTATAAACACATCCCACACACCCACAACATAACCCCCCACTCACCCACACCACATAACCCCCTTCCTTATAAACACATCCCACACACCCACAACATAACCCCCTTTCCTTATGGTAAACAAAACTTGGTTGGTTGGTTGCAGGCCCCTACGTTCATGGTAATCCAAGGAACACCTCCGAACAACTACACCTTCAGTGGCCTCATAGTCGAAGTCATTGATATCCTGGCGAAGAAACTGGACTTCTGGTGAGACTCTACTTATTATTTTAACTCTACTTACGTATGTACCTCTTCCATGAAATCCTCTGTAAATATGTTGATTAAGAGGGTAATTCTTTTTTGTAAATTGGAGTGCCTTGTTGATTCCTCTAAAATATATTCTAGGAAACAGGACCAGAAGAGTAAAAAATAATGGTGTTCTGTTGTTGCTTGGAATAGTTTGGAGGATTCAGGTTCCTCCAGATTTACCAACACAAAGCTTTCCCCCCCCCCCACCACCACCACCACCATCTTAAGGGGGTGCGGGAATAGGGGGACCAGCTTAGGGGGTGCGGGAGTAGGGGGACAGGCTTGGGGAGGGGGGGGGGTTAGGGGGGTGCGTGAATAGATTACAGGCCTTCTACCCACCCCAAGCCTGTCCCCTATTCCGCAATCCCCCCAGTCCCCCCCCAGCCCCAAGCCTGTCCCTTACTCCCGCACCCCCTTAAGTAACAAGATCTCTGGATACTTATAATGGCTCACAGTTTTTTTTTCTTCTTTAGTTACGAGTTCACTATTCTTTTTTTTTTTTACGAGTTTACTGTTGTTTTGTTTATTTTTTCTTCTTTAGTTACAAGTTTACCGTGCCTGCGAAAAGAAACGTGTACGGCCGCCTACTGGAGAATGGAACGTGGACCTCAATGATGGGACAAATTCAACGAAGAGTAAGTTTTTTTTTTTTTTTTATGATGGGACAAATTCAACGAAGAGTAAGTTTTTTTTTTTTTTTTTTTTTTTTTTTGTCCCTCAGGTATGTACAGTTGGACACACATGAATGGGTGGTGTGTACAGCCCTGCAGGTGAAAGATACTTGTCCCATTTGAGTAACCACCAGTGTCTATTATCAGGTACTTTGCTTTTATTACCATCCTCAATACTGACTTCTGCCCCTGATGATGTCTCCTATTTGGCACTAATAAGGAACTTTATGATATTGGCAGAAATTGACCATCTTTCACTTGGCTGTACCACCCATTCATGTGTGGCCAACTGTACACTCGCAATCCAAAATTTGTATCCAGGGGTCTTGTGAAGTATCGAATCATTTGACATACTAGTGAACCAATTACAACGCTTATATGTACAGTCTGTTACAGTTCCGACTGGGCCACCCAGTATCGAGAGACCGTAGATGTGGCAGCAGTGTGTGTGTGTGTGTGTGTGCTCGAAAATTATACGGATCGTCAACACTCTCCCTCTGTAGTGAACATGACTCTGCCTCAAAGTTCATTCCATAGATGGCGCTGTGTAGTTGTGGAAGGAATGTGGACTGCAGGGTTGAAGTTTCGGGAAACATCTATGCTCGTGCCAATGAGTCATGAGCTCTCAGGCAGAGTGGTTGAGGAATGCTATTATGGAAATTTAACAACTATATTACACAATGAGTAGGTGAAGCTAAGGTAAAGTTGTTCGTAGCCTGAACAGTGAATATTTCTTCTAAATGGATTTCATGTTTAGCATGCAACATTGCATTGTTTTCTTGTTTTTCTACCAACTCGAGCAGATCGAGCAGATAGGTTGTTTGCTTTGTCCATCATATTTTGGTAAGCATTATTTGATGTTCACCTCTGATTTTGGTATTTTATTTGTAAGTCACGTTACACTGTATTACATGCATAGTAAAATTCCTTCATTACTAATTACTCCTTCTCTCTCTCTCTCTCTCTCTCTCTCTCTCTCTCTCTCTCTCTCTCTCTCTCTCTCTCTCTCTCTCTCTCTCTCTCTCTCTCTCTCTCTCTCTCTCTCTCTCTCTCTCTCTCTCTCTCTCTCTCTCTCTCTCTCTCTCTCTCTCTCTCAAATGAACACTATCTTATCTTATCCAGTCTATTTAGATATGAAATCGTATGGAGATTTAGGACAAATTCCACAGTTGTTCGTTGTAGTTTGTTAGCGCCCAAACGAAAGAATCTAAACTGTGTAAATTACTTTTGACTGATTTATTGATTAATCTAAGGAGTAAAGTTTACAGATATTGTAATAATACTAGTGCTTGATAGTTTGGTGAATACTCAGCTTTTGGGAAATAACGAAGGCTTACGAGTGTGTTTGGGGAGGAATCTGACTAACAAAATGACTATGTGGGACCGGCCCTGACTCCTTGACATTCTACGTTAAACAAATAAGTGTCGAAATATGTGATCTTTTTGCCAATGATAGATTCTTCTTCACCTCCTTCTAACTTCTTCACTTTTCTTATCCTGTTCTTTCTTCACCTTTCCCTCATCTCCACCTCTTCTCCCTTTCTCCTTTAGACCCCGTAGGGGGGTATTGCCGGTAGTGATAGAGGGCAATACTTTAAGGGTTTGGGCGCCCCTTCGGCCCCAGCCAATCTCTTTCAGTTATTCAACTGTCTCTTTTCTTTCTATTTCCTTCCTGCTTGCTGTCCCACCTCTTCTATCACCTTCTTCTGGCGCTATATGATCTCGATGTTGCAGCGCCAAAAATCAATCAATCAATCAATCAATTTGCCAATGATAATCAACTGGCATTGATTGCTATATTAACTGGGTTATGTTTGTTTAGAAGCCACACCTGAATGGGGAAGAGGGATCACTCCTAGCGACCAAACGTGTGTTTAACCTCCCAATAGATTACCCCGATTTTTGCTAATTAACCTTTTGTAGTGAAAAATAGTGTGTGCATAACAGTTGGTGTTTTACCAAATTTGCACATCGTTCACATAATGATTGATTTATTCCAGAGATAACGGTGTGTGGCTGTGGGGAAGAGAAGGGCGAAGTTTTGGAAAGTAGGTGGGCAAGGTGAAGTTCACTGGAAGGCACCGGTTGAGCAGACGGATACGTAGGGTCATTACTTTAGCTATGAATGTAGTTTGCCAGTCAGTATTTGATGAGCGTTTCAGAGTAACGACTCCTTATAATGATAAAAACCTAAAGATTTTTATTACTTTGTTTATTGTATCACCCGTTACCATAAATCCTACGAATTATGAAATTACTCCGAAACTATCCATCTCGCATATTCTGTGTATCTTTTTCTCGAGTCATCAAGTAATGAATGGATAACGTTAGCTACACAAATTAAAGAAGAATGTTTCTAAATTGACATTACCGATATCATGCTGTATGTGTAATAATCCTAAAGAAAAATAGCTCCTAGTAAAAGTCAGACAGTACAAGTGATTAAACCAAGATTTACTTGCATTATAAAGAAATATGAAATATTCGCGTCCGTGCCCGAGATCACATCTTAAAACACGCTGCACACTCAGAGGGTCCCCTATTCGGAGGCATATTTTTCAAGTCTGACCTGGTCAATGCAATCCGTTCAGTTAGGTTAGATTAAGTATGGTTGGGTTGAAATGCAGTCAAGTAGGTAAAATGAGCTGCGAAAGACATTGAGACTATTTAAAAAATTTCCTATGGTTACTTTTATTCCTATATGTTAGGCGCAATTTTCCTTCATTTCGTCCCAGCACTTCTTGCTCTCCAGCCAAATTCGAGAAATATGCTAACCAGCTGTAAAATCGGCGGTTGAACCCTCGTTGGCCGGGGGAAAGATAAAACTCTGGTTATTCTCTACTTTCGTCATCTTTACAGGTTCATAATTTCAATAGACAGGGACACTCTATAAATGTAAATAGGCAAAGTAGGAGTTATACAATCCTTGACAACCCAACAACATTTATTTAAACAAAATAATTTTTTATTTACATTGACAATTAATATCCAGTCCAGCCACCTTCCTTCTCTGTGACAGCACGCAGTCTATCGGGCACAGAGGCCACAATGCGTCGAATTTGTTAGGTTTGTTGCGGAACATCTCACACTGAGACTGGGTATGAGCCATTAGTGCCTCCGGTCTCCGCTCCATCTCTGGCTCCCAGCAGTTGACCATATTAGCCCACACGTTCTCTATGGGGTTCCAACGAAGTTCACCTTGCCCACCTAGGCTACTTTCTGAGACTTCGCCCTTCTCTTCTCCACAGCCACACACCGTTATCTCTGGAATAAATCCATCATTATGTGAACGGTGTGCAAATTTGGTAGATCACCTACTACTATGCACACATTAATGTATCTATTAGCAAAACTTGGGGTAATCTATTAGTAGGTTAAACACACGTTTGGTCGTTAGGAGTGATGCCTCTTCCCCGTTCACCTGTGGGTTCAAAACAAACATAACCCAGTTAACAATCAATGCGAGTTGATTATCACTGGCAAAACGATCGCTTATTTCGACACTACTAATTTGTTTATTAACGTAGAATGTCAGGGAGCCAGGACTGATTCCACAGTCATTTTGTCAGAGTCCTCCCCAAACACACTTGTAAGGCTTCGTTATTTCCCAAAAGCTGATTATTCCTATTCACCAAAACTATCAATTGAGCATTTGTATTATTACAATAGCTGCATACTTCACTCATCAGATGCTTCCAATAAATCAGACAAGTCATTTACACAGTTTAGTTTCTTTCGTTTGGGCGCTAACAAATCACAACGAACAACTGTGGAATTGGTCCTCACTAATTTCATTAGTATAGAGATAGGATAAGATAAGATGGTGTTTATTTCAGAGAGAGAGAGAGAGAGAGAGAGAGAGAGAGAGAGAGAGAGAGAGAGAGAGAGAGAATTCCAGTTGACTTTAACATTTTTATTACGAGAGAGAGAAAGTATTTAGCAATGAAGGAATTTTACTATACATGTAATACATTGTAACCTGACTTACAAATAAAATACGAAATCAAAGGTGATCTCAAATTATACTTACCAAAATATGATGGACAAAGAAAACCACCTATCTGCCCGATCCTAGTTGGTAGAAAAACAAGATAACAATCGTGGCAACGAGACGTGAGCTCTGTCAGAACGGCTGAGCAATGTTGCATGCCAAACATGATAACCATTAAGAAGAAATATTCACTGTTCAGGCTACGAACAACTTTACCTTAGCTTCACCTACTCATTGTGTAATGTAGTTGTTAAATTTCCATAATAGCATTCCTCAACCACTCTGCCTGAGAGCTCATGACTCATTGGCACGAGCATAGATGTTTCCCGAAACTTCAACCCTGCAGTCCACATTCCTTCCACAACTACACAGCGCCATCTATGGAATGAACTTTGAGGCAGAGTCATGTTCACTACAGAGGGAGAGTGTTGACGATCCGTATAATTTTCGAGCACACACACACACTGCTGCCACATCTACGATCTCTCGATACTGGGTGGCCCAGTCGGAACTGTAACAGACTGTACATACAATTTCATATTTAATTGAGAGTTCGCTTAATTAATACTCGATCAGGCTATTAGAAGCAAGCCTGGATACATATTTTGGATTGCGAGTGTACAGTACAGTACTATCAGAAAGAAAAGTCGTGTCGCAGTGTTGTCCAATGATTTTATATAACTCGTCAAACTTAATGAAAGGCCCCCTGTTTTGTTAGCCTTGTACACTCGTGATACGTAATCCCTGACCAGAGACGAACGGCAGGCACCACACACACACACACACACATACCCTGCATTCGAACTCAGCCTCTATAGGTGTACTGAGTGGGGAAATGAGCAATACCAGGCGATTCGAAGCTTTCTGCTCCTCACACTCTGGTCACACACATGTACACACTGACTCACACACATGTACACACTGACTCACACACATGTACACACTGACTCACACACATGTACACACTGACTCACACACATGTACACACTGACTCACACACACACATGTACACACTGACTCACACACATGTACACACTGACTCACACACATGTACACACTGACTCACACACATGTACACACTGACTGACTGACACACATGTACACACTGACTCACACACATGTACACACTGACTCACACACATGTACACACTGACTCACACACATGTACACACTGACTCACACACATGTACACACTGACTCACACACATGTACACACTGACTCACACACATGTACACACTGACTGACTGACACACATGTACACACTGACTCACACACATGTACACACTGACTCACACATGTACAGTCACGAGCACTAATAAGTATTCAGGTGTGCTTCGAATACCTACCTAGGGACAGTAAATAAATGCACAATAAAAATAATCTCACTAGAATTATACACATAGGGGAGTTGCAATACTTATTTTTCCGACTGTACACAACAATGACACCAAGTCTGTTTCATTCATGTGACCACAACTGTACATACGTATATCAAACACAAATTAATTTTTCTTAAGGGAGTTATTAGTTGTACAGTGTTGGTAGGTAGATATGGAGTGACTGATTCATCCCAACTACTCGAAGCAACAGGTCAACAACAACAACAACAACAACAACAGATCACCATAATTTCTCTTAATCTGATCCTGTTTCCTGACATAATTTTTATATACTGTACTTTGGAGGAATAAAGTTTGTCTAGTAAATAAAAAATTGTACTGTTCCCTCAAGGTGGTAATTCTTTTTTGGTAGATTGTAGGTGTGCCATGATTCCTCTAAAATTAAAATATGTCAGGAAACAGGACCAGAAGAGCAGCAACAACAAAAATAATGGTGTTCTGTTGTTGTTGTTGTTTGCTTGGTGGAATGGTTAGTTTGGAGGATTCAGTTGCTCCAGATTTTACCAACACAAAACTTCCCCCTCCCCTCCTTTAATTAATTGACAGGAGGTGGACATGGGAGGAACCATCTTCTCCGTCACCTGGATCAGATCTCAATACTTCGACTTCAGTGAAATGTTGATGATAGACGAGTTTAATGTGTTGTCAGCACGTCCAGAGGTCAAGTCGGATCTGGCAGGTTTCGTCAAGCCCTTCTCATACCCTGTAAGTTAATAATAATAATAGTGGTACAGTGTTGGTAAATCTGGAGTAACTGAATCCTCTAAACTATTCCAAGCAACAGAACACCATTATTTTTTGTTAATCTGGTTCTGTTTCCTGGCATACTATGGAGGAATCAAGGCACTCCAATGTACCAAAAAAGAATTACCACCTTAAGGACCCTGTGATCTTATATGAAAATTGGAGGCTTCTGCTGTTTCCTCCTGACCATGCCACGAAAGAAACAAGCTCCTTCCATATGGGTGTGTGTGTTTCGTGGCAATATTTGAAGGACTCCTTTAATCTGCAATATTCTGACTACATCACAGGATCTTTCAATATTCGTGGCAATATTTGAAGGACTCATTTAATCTCCAATATTCTGACTACATCACAGGATCTTTCAATATTCGTGGCAATATTTGAAGGACTCATTTAATCTGCAATATTCTGACTACATCACAGGGTCTTTCAATATTCGTGGCAATATTTGAAGGACTCATTTAATCTTTCAATATTCGTGGCAACATTTTAAGGACTCATTTAATCTCTCCAATATTCTGACTATAAAACACAGGGTCTTTTTTGTAATTTGTTGGTTGTTGTTGTTGTTGTTGATGTGATGTTGTTGCAGGTGTGGGGAGGTGTGGTGGTCGGGAGTGTGTCTGTGCTGGTGGCTACGTGGGCTGTACTACAAGGATATACACGTCTCCTCAGCAGGTCAGTCAGTCAGTGTTGGTTGGTTGGTTGGTTTCCTTCCCACGTCGTTCCTTCGTCCTCGTCAGATTTTGTCAAGTATTTGTTATTTTGGTGATTATTATTATTATTATTATTTTTTTTTTTTTTTTTTTTTTTTATTATTTTTTTTTTTTTTTCATTATTTTGTCACGTGTTTATTATTTTGGTGGTCATTATTTTGCAACGGGGGTTCTTGCCTTAAGGGGGTGCGGGAGTAGGAGACAGGCTTGGGGGGGGGGTTGGGGGGTGCGGGAATAGGGGGACAGGCTTGGGGGGGGTAGAAAGCCTGTCCCCCTACTCCCGCACCCCCCTAACCCCCCCCCCCCCCAAGCCTGTCCCCCTACTCCTGCACCCCCCAAAACCCCCCCAACCCACCCAAAACCCCCCGCACCCCCCTATTCCCGCACCCCCTTAAAGGACCCTGTAATAGTCGGAAAATATTACCACGAAACACACACACACACACACACACACACACAATCACACACACACACACACAAACACACACACACACACACACACACACACAGTCACACACACACACACACACACACACACACACACACACAGTCACACACACACACATACAGTCACACACACACACACACACATACAGTCACACACACACACACACACATACAGTCACACACACACACACACACACACACACAGACACACACACACACACACTAGTTACTAAAACTCAACAGCATCGTCTTACAAAATCAATAATAATCGAAAATCGTGACAGTGCAGGGAGCAGCTGTGATTTGACTCTTGTACAGCCGAGCACGTAAATTCGCGACCACGTACTTTGATGTTTATGCCCTCTGAGCTGGTAACACTGTGTGGGGAAGGTGTCATTGTAGGTGAAAGATTGTATCATGTCCCTCTACTATGTTCCACTTACTCTGATTTCTCACCAAATAAATGTTACCAGCTCAAATGGCATAAACATCTAAGTACGTGGTCGCGAATTTACGAGCTCGGCTGTACATGTAGTAGTCAGTCAGTCAGCAGGTATATTATTATTATTATTGTCTTTGTTTGTTTATTATGTGTTGGTGGCAGAGTGAGTGAGGAGACAGATGGAAGGTCGATGTGGCTCACTAACATGGAGAAGTCAGCGACGTGGGTGTGGTGTATACTCATTGCTCAAAGTAAGTAAGTCCCTCTCGTGTACAGTTATTGTAGATAGTATTGTTTGGCCACCTTCTCAATCATGTATGTACAGGTCGCGGTCAATAATAATCATCCACATATGGGTATCTCAAACAAATTGCTATCTAATGTTTTCACGTTCACATATGATACTATTGTTTTAAGTAGTGCATAGCTGCTTGTGATAAATTAAAAGATGGTAGTTAACCTATTTATTGGAAAGTTTATCATCTAAGGAACAGAGGGAAGCTGTCAAACTCTTACGTGAGTTACCCCTATATGGATGATTATATTTGACCGCGACTGTATGTACACTCACGAGCACTAATAAGTATACAGGTGTGCTTGCTTCGAATACCTATAGAAACAGTAAATAAATATATATAAGAACTTCATTGGCATTGCTTCGCTGGTGTGAATTGGTGGACTGTTCAAAGCTTCAACCATGCAAAGCTGTATACTTATTAGTGAAAGATGGTCAATTTCTGCCAATATCAAGTTCCTTATTAGTGCCAAATAGGAGACATCATCAGGGGCAGAAGTCAGTATTGAGGATGGTAATAAAAAGCAAGTACCTGATAATAGACACTGGTTACTCAAATGGGACAAATATCTTTCACCTGGGCTGTACCACCCATTCATGTGTCCAACTGTACGTTATGATAATCTAACACTACTATTGGGGTCAGTTTAGATGAGCCTTGGGTACCCCGTGGTAAGTCCCTGTGTGTGATGGGGTCGTTATGGCTACTGGCTGCCTTCCTGTTGGGGACCGTCTATCGTTGTAATCTCAAGGCCATGCTCATCATCCCTAGGCTCTTCCTTCCCTTCGACAGTCTGGAGGAACTCGTCAACACCGGCATCACCACCATCGTCTTCAGAGGTTCAAGCATACACGGGGATATTGAGGTGGGGGCCCAGTACAGTACACTCGTGATACATAATTTCTGACCAGAGTGTGAGGAGCAGAAAGCTTCGAATCGCCTGGTATTGCTCATTTCCCCACCCAGTACACCTATAGAAGCTGAGTTCGAATGCAGGGTGTGTGTGTGTGTGTGTGTGGTGCCTGCCGTTCGCCTCTGGTCAGAAATTACGTATCACGAGTGTACATTATATCCTACGGGGATGTACAGACACTTTCAAATAATCACCGACACTTTCCTTCCATCGTGCAAATAAATTAGTATCATATCAAAATATAATCACAACACCTATATGTCAACTCAATAACTTCAATTATATCAATGATTATTATGAGGTGCTGTAAAATCATACATGTGTTGTTCTTTATTACTTAGATATTTACCACGACGGAAGGAAAGTGTCGGTGGATATTTGATTGTGGCTGTACACTCGTGATACGTAATTTCTGACCAGAGACAAACGGCAGGCACCACACACACACACACACACACACACACCCTGCATTCGAACTCAGCCTCTATAGGTGTACTGGGTGGGGAAATGAGCAATACCAGGCGATTCGAAGCTTTCTCCTCCTCACACTCTGGTCAGAAATTATGTATCACGAGTGTACATACAATACATAGCCAGTATATACTCTGATTAAGATTTGCAGGGCTACTGATTCATCCTATAACTATATACTAGAAAACAGATATCCTCAATGGTACTAAGAACTAGGGGATCTGTTTGGTGGCATAGTTTGGAGGAATCAGAGACCTTCCAATTCACCAACAAGATAATCTCTCCTTAAGGGTTTTTGTAACCTTTACAGACCTGAGCCATTCTCTGTTACTTCTTCAGCTGACTCTCATTTCTTTCTATTTCCATTATGCTTGTTTTCACTTTTTCAACACCCAGCAGTAACTCCACCCTGGGAAGGTTTCGAAAGCAAATATTGTTATAATATTGTGAGTTTACAGATATATATATAGAGTATACACAGTACAGTCACGAGCACTAATAAATATTCAGGAGTGCTTCGAATACCTAGAGACAGTAAATAAATGCACAATAAGGTATCAATTGGAATTACTTCGATGGTGAATTGGACTGTTCAAATCTTCAACCAAAGCTGTATACTTATTAGTGCTCGTGACTGTACAATTCACTAACCTCACGTACTACTATACCACTCCATCATCAGGCTGCCGGCAGTAACTCCACCCTGGGAAAGTTTCGGAAGCAGATGTTGTTGTTCCAAGGTGAAGAGGTTTCCAAGATTTTGCCTAAGTGTCTGTATGGAGTGTACGCCTGTCTCGCCCTCCAGACTGCTGTAACGAGTGTCCTGGAGTGGGACTTTTCCACGGTAAGACACACACACACCACAACACAACATAACATCCTCTTGTATACTGACTGCACCAGTATAATGCATGGGTTTACTGACTATAAATTGTCGGCTGGTTCCATCCTCCCTCCCCTTATATGTGTGTGTCTGTGTGTGTGTGTGTGTGTGTATTTCGTTTACTGGGAATAAACCAAACTGAGTACATACATACATCCTCCCTCCCCTTGTCTGTGTCTGTGTGTGTGTGTGTGTGTGTATTTCTTTTACTCGGAATAAACCAAACAGAGTACATACATACATACAAAGAAACAAGCATGGTAAAGATATTCATTCAACTCGGTGGTCCTATATTATATTATGTCATACTGAACACAACATCTGACCGTGTGTGTGTGTGTGGTGTTGTTGTTGTGATTCGTAATTTTACAGCGTGGTAGGTGTAGTGCTTACATGATGTCCCGGGGTTTCATGGGACCAATCAGCCTCAGTTTCGCGTTTCCAAAGGGATCACAACTCAGACACAAGATGGACCCGGTGTAAGTATGTGATAATCTAGGTGTTAGTATGTGATAATCTAGGTGTTAGTATGTGATAATCTAGGTGTTAGTATGTGATAATCTAGGTGTAAGTATGAGATAATCTAGGTGTAAGTTGTAAGTATGAGATAATCTAGGTGTAAGTATGATATAATCTAGGTGTAAGTATGATATAATCTAGGTGTAAGTATGAAAGGAAACAAACATGAAAAAAAAAAATAATAATAATAATAGTAATGGTGTCCTGTTGCTTGGAATAGTTTGGAGGAATCAATAAAATAAAATAATAATAATAATAATAATAATAATAATAAAAATAATAATAATAATAATAATAATAATAATAAAAAATAGCGTGTGTAGAAATCCTTGTGCAACCATTATTAACATTATTACAACTTGGCCCTGTCTGAAGTGATCGACACCTCTTAATAAATTATCCACACACACACACACATACACACACACACAGCATCAGAAGCCTGCGTGAGTTTGGCCTCATCAACAAACTACTGTCAGACCTCTTGGTGAATGGGACCGAATGCCTCCACTTCTCCACAGCAGCAGCAGCATCCACCAGAGGTAACACACTCAGGCCCCTCAACCTCCCTGACTTCTACGGTGTTCTGTCCCTCTACGTGGCGGGTGAGTCCAATGTGTTATACTGTATATTAATTATGGAGAGTAACCTATCATGCCAGGAAACAACTAGAACCCTTCCATATGAAAATTATACAGGGGATGTATGTGTTTTATAGCTGCATGAGTTTTGGAGGCCTACACTGACTCTAAATTGACTATACAAAAGGTTACTTCCCTTAACCTATACTAACATGTATAATTATACTTTGACTGAGTTTTATTTACAACCACTAGTTCCCAGCAACAAGCAGGACACCATTTTATATATATATTTATTAATTGGTTCTGCATGATAATACCTGACATATAATAACTAACATACTTTGGAGGAATCAATTAAGGTACTCCAATGTATGTACCGTACCAAAAGTGTATTCATTACCCTACCCTGCAGCCTTCTGAAAGTTACGTACAGTTGGACACATGAATGGGTGGTACAGCCCTGCAGGTGAAAGATACTCGTCCCATTTGAGTAACCACCAGTGTCTATTATCAGGTACTTTGCTTTTTATTACCATCCTCAATACTGACTTCTGCCCCTGATGATGTCTCCTATTTGGCACTAAGGAACTTGATATTGGGAGAAATTGATCACCTTTCACTTGGGCTGTACCACCCATTCATGTGTCTACTCTACAGGGTTGGTGGGAGCTACGTGGGTCTTCATCCTCGAAAAAACTGTAGTGATAAAAACGTAAATGTATGGGTTGAAGGCCTGCAGAAGGAGTACTACCATATTGGAGCTTCCTTCTACACTGTAACGACGACGACGGAACTGCTGGAACGAAAGATATGAACGGGCACGCACAGATTTATTTGGATTTTATTATGTGTCGACTTTGGATATTAATTTATATATTTTATCTGTAACCTAATATGTCAGTGTCTCATCAACCACCTCATTCCCCTATCCACTACATTTTTTTTTACTTCCTGGCTTTGAAATGATATGAACGGGCAAGGCAGATATTTATTTGTTGGTTTTCATGTTTCGACTTTAGACATTAGCTTATATATTTTATCTGTAACCCAAGTCAATTCAATATCTCATCAACCACCCCCTTCTCCATTCCCTTAATTAAACTCCCGCTAATCCCAGGAATTATTAATAAATGTCAAAGTCTCGTGCCTGGGAATCTGAGAAGATAGATAGATACTGCCTGTAGCCTACTTGTTTATTTTTTAGTATAGTATGTTATTTACTTTCTGTGTCTCATAATTAAAATTCTTCACGACTGAACAATTATTTTACTAACCATGCATGCTTCAAAATACGTGTAATAGATGTAGGTTTGCAAGATAAGATTTTTCATTTGATGTCTGCACGGATTAAAAAAAAAAAAAAAATACCTAACATTAGGATTTATATAAAGTCTAATGTAGTGTAGATTGACTGAATTAAATTTCAGAAAAATATTTAAAAGTCCAGCATCACTGAAACTAGAAAATATAAAATGAAAACTTGTGTGATATATGAAGGAAGAGAGAGAAAGAACTGAAGGAAAATAATATAGAACTGCTGTAAAGAAAGGAAACAAAGAAGTGTGCCGTTGGAAAGGCTAGACACATCGACAACCTTTATTGTTCATTCAGCAGCTCAGTGTTGCCAGATCTCCCGAAATTTCGGTAGATCTACTGAAATTTTAATGGATCTCCCGAAATCATAAAAATTGTATGGATTCTACTGAAATTCCATAAGTTCTCCCGAAAATCTACCGAAATTCCATAACTTCTCCCGAAAATCTACTGAAATTCTATTGCTGTGACCGTATAAAATCCATAAACCCAAACCTAATTTTTTTTTTTTTTTTTTTTTTTTTTTGCAAGTAGGTGATAATATTATGTTGGTACTAGCTGGACTTGAATCTTTGAGTCTTGGACCTCCCGCATAGTAGATTCGGCCATCACTATGATCACCAAGCCAAATTCATCTCTCAAATTCATCATTATACGCATGCCAGCTGTGGCCCATTTGTACCATATCCTATATTTTAATGTCTGTTTGTTATTATTTTTTTTTTTATACGATAAGTTAAGTGTGTATTTCAACCAAAAGTTTATGCTTTCATCAAATTCATCTTTATTTAACCTACGAATTATTATTATAAGTACCATAAAAAAGAAAGAAAATCATTATTATAATTCCTTGATAGGAGCTAGAATCTACCGAAATTCCACTATAACTAACTAATGAATTGAAATACAGTATAATTATTCATGATCCATGAAAGGCAAAGAGGAGAAAAATATATAATTATTATTATTATTATTATTATTATTATTATTATTATTATTATCATCTGGCAACACTGATTCATCTGTCAGGCGGTCATCTTTGTTTACATTCCTGTCCAAGTCACACACACATTCTCCTATTTTTTAATCAATAACCTCGTGAATTGGGTAACCACAGCATGTAAAGGCAACGTGAGGTCTTGGTGGTCATGTAAACCTCATCTCTGGGTGATACAAAGGTAAATATATTAAGTTTAATTCACAATAATAATGGTAAATATGAAGGCAACAAGTGAGAGGTATATATATATAATATTATTATATATGTGTCGTATTAAAAAATATTCGTGGTGTTGACGATGGTGTGGTACCGGTACGATGGCTCTATAGACAAACAATGGAGTCATCGTACCGGTACCATGCCATCGTATACACCCTGAATGTTCTTGAATATGGCCCATAAAACCATGTGAGAGTAAATACGATAATGGTGCAGTCCATCGTATGTATGTAAGAATATGTGTGGTGTTGACGATGGTGTGGTATGGTACGATGGCTCTGTTGTGTCTCCATTGTAACTGTATTGTTATAATTTCTTTCTTTTGTCTATAATGGTATTCTATTCAGCAGCTGACTGTCCTCTCAAATTGTTGGATAGGATTGTTTGGTACCGATTGTTTCTAATGTTAGTTTTCTTGCCGATGGTTCTCTTAATTTTAATCTGAGTCACCATCGTTCTGTTGCATCATTATACATGCACTTTAAGATCAGAAGTAATGTGCTACATCCTCTTAACTCCTCTCTGCCACCTCTGTATGTTTCAGCTCATGTCACCCATGGTGTGTTGGCCTCCCATAGGTTAGCTTAAGTATTGCCGCACTGTAGGACTTGTTAGAACAATCAATTGTTTGTCCGTAGGTCTGTGTCATTGTGGAATGGTCTTGGTGAATCTGTCTTTGATGGTGTGGGACTGGCTGGCTTCAAGAGTAGGGCAAATATGTTTTTATTGAGCTTACTACTCATAATTCTTTCTCTATGCTATCTTCTTTTCTTTAGGTTGGATTCATGGGGCTGGGGTCCTCAGATTGATAGAATGCTTGCATTCTTTCCCAGCTTTGTGTCTCTGGTCTTTTTCAATAAAAATAATAATAATAAAAATTAATGTAACAACCACAATTTTGTATCAAAAACTAAAATACATTGGAAATATCCAGGTGAACTTGCATGTATACAGACAAAATTTGGGTATTAGATCATAATTTTTCTCTCTCTCTTTTC
This sequence comes from Petrolisthes cinctipes, assembly GCA_033782935.1. NCBI lineage: Eukaryota > Metazoa > Arthropoda > Malacostraca > Decapoda > Porcellanidae > Petrolisthes > Petrolisthes cinctipes. Next base: position 30,563 of record JAWQEG010005510.1, on the reverse strand, counting down.
TAGCACGGCCTCAAATGGGTAACAGTAACTATACCTTGTCCTTAAGTAATTGTAATTGCAATATTTTAGTATGCATTCAAAATACCATACTGTTGTTACCATAATTGTATTGTGTATCATAGGCAGCATACCTCTTTGATTTTCTTTACTACTGTTAATTAAGTAATGACTAATCAAGTACTGTAATACTATTTTTTTCATTGGTACAATATTCCTGATTTAACTATTTTCACATTTATCAGATTTGGTGTACTGTACAGTACTTGGTGACCTGATGTGGCTACACTAAGGCTGAAGACTCTCACAGTTAGACCATCTTGTGCTAGAATGAAGGGAATGATGCAACATACAACAGTTAACAGTCCATGGCCAGAAGAGAAACCAAAATACCTGTATCTGCTTACTGGTAATAGGTTTGGATCCCAACAAACACTCAGACATGGTAAGAAAGCTTTAATACAAACATTTGGTACTGCCCAGGGGGGCTGACTTTTATTCTCTGTGAATATTAGCCATCCTCCACAGGGCTAGAATATAGATTATTGTAGGATCTGGTCACTTTCTAGTGGATTTGACGAGATCTGCCCACAGGGATTAAAAATCCACATGAGGTGTACTGCAACCGGAGTTTTTTTTTTTTATTATTATTATTAATATTTTCACTGCTGTGTGGACCGCCAGCACACGGGGGTGCATTTTCCTTTGCATGCAGCAGTGTAAACTCCCTCCCCCTTATGGTCCCTTCAGGGCTGGCCCCACTTGTAGCTCTTGTGGTAACATGGACTTGGGCCCACAGCACTGGCTGTGGGATCAAAGACCTTCTCCCCAATCTCCCTGGCGGTCGGTGGCCGCCGGACTCCCTGGTGCAGTAAGCTCTGGTCCCATTATCCTGGGATATGCTTCGGTAGCCCAGGCATATAGGGCCAGCCCCTCCTTTATTTTAATTTGTTTTTCCACTGCAACCAGAGTGTACCGGGGGTCTGTGGGGCAGGAGGCCATTCTGCCCTGGGAGAACTTCAACAACAACATACATTTGTTAAAAAAAAATAAAGGAGTTATATACATTTTGCTGAATATAGGATTATAGGTAGTAGGAGTAGATAGCCCTTCCTAGAGAGGCACTACAGCTAAAATTACCCAGATTGTTATTTCTCTCCCTGACCTTGATTGCTGGTTACATTACTTTCTGTTTCCTATTAACTGGTGTAATGGGCCATCCCCAGTTAGGCCTACACTGAAACTTACACAGCAAATCCATGGATGTATCATATATATCTGCCCAAAAATACCTTCTTAGCATAACATATTACCTTCCTACACAAACCCCCTCAAGGAATACACCTGGTGACAAAATGTGAACAGGTCCTTTGGGATGGGTATAAGTTAGGCTCCAAGGGAAACCTTAATCTGGGAAGGGGAGATGTTGTTGCTGTTTTGCCTTAGCCAGTCCTTAGGCATCAGTCCAATGATTTATTGAAAGCCAATGTATAGTGGACAGACAAAACATCTAAACTCTGCCCCAGTATAGTAGCAGTTCTGTTTGTTTTCACCTCCTCATACAACCATGTACAGAATACTTACATACTGTATAGTTGGTTGCAGATATTTTTGTTGTTTGCACCCAGTAGTGTTTCCAGTACCATTATAACATAAACAAGTGTAAACAATAGTTAATATTTATGGTGGATGATGGACAATTAGTTTTTGTTTTTGCATCAGTAATGCGATAAGAGATCATCTCAGGGGTGTTTGTCCTGTGTGTCCAGAGCTATGCACAATAGGTATACCATAAGTTACAGTGGTAAAGATAATTAAATGGCAGGAGGAGAGACAAAACATTAATCCAACTAGAATGTTTTCTAAAATTATATTAACTTCCTCTCCCTCCGTGAATTTCCCCCAAGGGGTGGCCACGGCAGAAGAATCTCAAGTTCTCCCTGTTTCAGCACTCTTTCCTTGCTTGGTCAAGCCCCTCTCTCCCTCGTGTACTCCTCCACCCTGTTCTCCCTCCTTGACTAGTGGTTTTCCTTTTGTGCCAGATCCCTCAACCTCACTCCCATACACTTTTGTGAACTCTTCATCTTGCATACTTTTTACATATCCTCACCACTGCAATGCATCCTCATACCACACCTCTCATATACATTTTTATTACCCTCCTCATCAGGCTACATGTTCCACTCTGGTAGGTCATCTCCACTGCACCTATTCTAGATTGTTGTGCCCTGTTCTATGTCCTTGTCCTCTGAAGCATATGTCAGTGTTGGCAGGATTGTACTATTCTCATGTCCCTTTTTGCCTCCATTTCACACTTGTACCCTTTCATTATTCTCCCTGGAGAACCTATAACCTACCTATGATGCACCGCTCTTGCTGATTTCCCCTTCCATGTTCCCATATTTACATGTACCAGAATATAAACTCGGCTGAGAAGTATATAATTTATTTATAAATGGAAAACATACAAAATATATGGCCTTGCACAGGACTGTAGTGCAGATGCTGGCATATACACTTACAATAATATTGAGAGATATTTTACAGTAAATTTTATTATGTATAGTTGTTACTATAACTTGCCTTATTTCAGGACACCAACTGACTCCTACTTTAAACCCATGGACTCCACCATCTGACTCACAGGACACCACCAGATTGGGATGACTGGCATCCAAAGAACAAGACACTTGGCTTGATTCATCATCCATATGTTGCTTCTAATTTTACCTTACAAATGTAAAGGTTCAACCAACTTTGAGGTAAGTTTGATACTTTCTTAGTTCTAGTATTGTAGAACAGAAACAACTAGCACCCTCTCATTTTGTATAGAACCTTCAGATCTAGGGTCATATTCATAGTTGTACCCCACCCCTTACTATCTGGCTAACACTTTGTAAATACAGTACATTCTCCTGTTTTGCGAGTAAATTGTCAACAAAAAACCTTTCAATGTTAAAAATCAAACAATTGATTAAATGTATTTAATACTAAATAGTTGGCACTTCCCCTCTAGTAAGTATATATACTGTACTTTGTTTTTACCCAACTTGGATTTAATAGCTAACTACAGCATAACCATATGCAAACTTAAATTAGTTAATCATGTACTTCAGCATTATTTATTTATATGGCATTAATTTAAAAAATCCTCTTGAACTTCACTTATTTGTTTACCGTAACTACTTATTTTCTAAAATACTTCAAACTTTGATTTATTCTATTCACGTAAGAACATGTAAATAGTGGAATTTTAATGGTGACAATAGGTACCTTCAGATGTGCAAGAAAGATCTGCCCTGGATTACATTTAGTAATGTTGACAGTCAAGATAACTTTTGCTTTGGACAACTGTGAATGTGGACCCTAATTCTTTGCCTCTATTGTTTCTCTGTAGTAGGATCAGAGATTTTTCATGTGCTACACCCAATGACAAACGAGTGTTACAAATACTAAGAATGTATGCATTCTTTGAGAGGTAACATGCAATCTTGCCATGTATTGTCCCCTGTATTAATGATGATGGTAAATAGGGTGCTTGTTAACTGGGTATATGAAAACTTCTAATACTGACAAAGAACTTCTTAGCACTTTACCCTGCAAATACAGTAGGATACAAGCAGTATCTAGTGGCCTTTTTGCATATTAATACTGTACTGTTGAACTAAACCATTCAAACAGAAAATATAGAAGAAGCCTTTGGTTCCCTAAAAACAGAACACATTTACTCCCTCAGAACCTTAATAGGGTACATTGAAGATTACTAATCGTCACTTCACTGTCCTATTCTTCAATTGTCCTTCCTTTTCCTCGGTGCTTGCTGTCCACCTTTCTGTCACCATCTCCCTCGTCCTGTAGGGTCTTCCAAGCCTGAGGTGGTCTTCTTTCATCCTCAAATCACTTCAACATCATGCTGTTAGGATACACACATTAGTGTCATGCAGTTTGAGTACATGCAATCTTACTGTTCCCTGTAAAATTAATAAATACATTTCCTTCCTTAGAATCATCCATATGCAGAAGGCTACAGGCTGGGCTCAGCACCTTGCAGACAGGATGCAAGCACTCAACACCTAAATAAACCAACAGTATCTCATGTGAACCTTACTCATCCCTTGCCCTGCCTCCACTTCTGAGCCCACCTTACCCCCAACTGTACTTGTACAACTTACATCACCTCAACATTTGTAATTGTGTTATAAGTTATGTATGTGTGAGATTATAACATAAATTAATAAGTATATACTGTATTTTATTTCTCCATTAAGTTAACTATAGCAAGTATTAAAAAAGAATCTCCAAACTAAGTGAAATTATTAAGAACAGACTAGAAATATTATGATGGAACCCATACAAGATAAAATAATTTAAAAGAAAGGAATCTCCAAACTAAGTGAAAGACTGGAAATAAATTAAGGAAATATTAAAGAGTAAAATGGTTTACATGTGACAGTTGATGCCAGTGAGTGGAAAGAAACTGTAGTTGGTAGTGGAGGAGTTTTATGATAAGAGTTGGAAGGAAAACTCGTGAAATTTAGAGGAAGGTGATGTCCTTCAACATAGAATAAGTACTATATGGATTCAAGCACCTGGGAACAGCATTGTATAAGTATCAGAGCTTGATAAATTAAATGTGTCTTCAAACCCTAGAGCAGTCTCCTTTCACCCTAAAGTGGTTAGCTCTCCAAAATAATTCAAACTAACCCTAGCAGGCAACTTCAACACATTAGATTTCACTGGCAAACTAGTACTGTACATGGAGGAATACAAATACTTTTATGACATCCCTGAGGTGCTCAATGGGGACACCTCAAGACTGCCCTAGGATTGGATGGCCCTGTCGGATGAGAGGTGGGACTGCAAACATGATTATCAACTTAAGTTGGGGCATGAGTACAGAGAGAAAAAGAGAGAGAGAGAAAATAAAAAAAATAAAATAAAATTGGACAATAGTTGAGGTGTAAGTAGGGCTGACATTACTAGAAGAGCAGAAAAAATAATTTAAGCACCAAGTTGTAAAGTACAGTCATTCAGACAATCCATGAATGACTATGGTGATAATGGTACCATTACAGGATGGACATGCAAATGTCCAATCTTATAGAATAATAACATGATACCCAGATTTTCCAAATTAATGGTTTTTCAACAGTTCAAAACCATATGAAACCAGTTACCATTCCTATGAAATTTCAAAAAATATACCTAATGACCTGTCAAAAGCTATAACGAGTAAATCATGTTTTGTTGAAGTTCCTCAAGCAGTCTGGCCGAGCAGCCACGAGCTCCTGAGGAAGGTCATAGCATGAACCGGGCTTTCCCACAGTGCCCTCAGAGTGTGTATGTTGTGTGGTTGTGTGCATTGCAGTCTTCCACAGTGTGTTTAATAGAATGGGGTGCTATGTTGCATCCTGGACAATGGCTATCCAGCTTCTGCTATGTCAGAAGGGCTGGGTGGTGGCCACACCACAACCTGGCCAGGTGGACTCTATCCTCACAAGGAAGGGAGGAGTCAGATGGGTGGATGTCAGGTGGTCATGCAAGCCGATGAGTGTTTGGATGGATTGGCGAGTGATTTGATTATGGATATGTTTCTGGAGACTGGTTTGGGGTGGGCAGGGTGTAAGATATGATAGTATTTGTGTATGGTATTATGTACTGGGTGTAGTTTTGATGTTCCTTGGCATGTGTGGGTGTTTTGCCAAGAAACATTGAAACAACACCCAGCACACGATACCATACACAAATACTATCATATCTTACACCCTGCCCACCCCAAACCAATCTCCAAAAACACATCCATACTCAAATCACCCACCAATCCATCAAAAAACTTAAGAACAACACCCTGCTGCATGCATGACCCCTGACATCCACCCATCAGAATCATCCCTTCCCCGTGAGGACAGAGTCCACCTGGCCAGGTTGAGAAGTGGCCATCGCAGATACCTGCCCAGGATGCAACACAGCACCCCATTCTATTAAACACATTACGGAAGACTGCAACGAACACAACGACACTCGCCAACAACACAAGATACACTCACTGAGTGCATTGTGGGAAAGCCCGGTTCAAGCCATAGCCTTCCTCAAGAGCTCGGTCAGACAGCTTGAGGAACTTCAACAACAACAACAACTACATAAAAATCTTACTCTCTAATGGTTCTAGGTTCATAAAAGTGGTAAATGGCCATCACCATTATGCACACCCATGTCTGAGTTATTATGTGACAATGATAACAGGATCAATAAATAAATAGGACACACTAATCTGGCCTTCATCAGAAGCCAATGAAGATCTAATATATAAGTAGTAGTGAGAGTTTGACAATTACATGAGAACACTGAGGACAGAAGCTTCCAGAAGGTAATGTTAGGCAGACCAAGAAACAAAGAATTACAACTAATTCTTGTGATAACCAATGAAAACACAAGTTTACGTTACCTTTCTGTATTTCACAGTGATTTCATGAGAAGCCAGTTCCAAGAGATGTGCCAGGAACCGACCAACACACCATAATTAGCAGACTGGCATCCAGGGACCAAACTGTCCAGAGAGAAAGACATGAGCCACAAACACATTTCCTTAAGAGAAATATTCAGAGGAATGACAAATAGCAAATATAGTACAAAAAAATAAGTACAACAGTGATGGTACTAGTGACGGTGTTTTACAATATTTTGTGACTATAAAATAAGGGAAAGGTTATATTAATCAATAGTGAGTTAGGTACAGTAATACACCATTTCATATATTATCAGGTAGGACAGTCTAACAAAATTAAATAATAGTTCACCTGAGGCTTTGAAGCTTTACATAAATGCCATGACAATGCCACATAAGGAATTGACACTATAACAAAATAGTTTGACAGATGATTTTACCCGATTAATCATCTGTCAAACTATTTTATTATAGTGTCAATTCCTTACATGACATTGTCTTTACTTTTATGCCTATTGTCAATGCCACAGGTGAACTTAAACTGTCCTACCTAATATGTAAAATGGTGTCGCAAGATTCTTCAAATTCAAATACTGTATGTGTAAAATTTGTTCAATGAATGAAAAATCTTCAGTCCAACTTCAACACTCTAACAGGTGAAAATTATACCAAGTACAGTATACTGGCAGGGTAATTATGGCATTGTGATTAATTTGTTAAGGAGTGCGAGAATAGGGGGACAGACTTGGGGGGGGGGGGTGCAGGAGTAGGGGGACAGGCTTGGGGGGGTGCGGGAATAGGGGGACAGGCTTGGGGGGTGTGCGGGAGTAGGGGGACAGGCTTGGGGGGGGGGGGGTTAGGTGGGTGTGGGAATAGGGGACAGGCTTTCTACCCACCTCAAGCCTGTCCCTCAATTCCCGCACCCCCCAAACCACCCCCCCCATGTCTGTCCCCTACTCCCGCACCCCCATAACTCCTTCATAGCAGTATTGCACATTATATATATAAACAATAAATAAGCTTACATATTCCCATTAATTAAATTTGTGTCGAGGTTTGGTTCCACACATTATCCCATATAAATAGTAACTAACGTATTATTTACTCATTTTAATACTCTTTCCAGCCTCTTTTGGGGGGGGGGGAGTCAAACAGGGTCAAAATGCACTGTTGACCTTATATTTCAACATACGAAAACAGAGAATGATGGATTACCCTCCCCCCCCAAAAAAAAAGAAAAAATAAATAAATAAATAAAAATTGGGATCCTTTTTGGTATTTATTGGAAGAATTACCGTTTTGTAGCAGTGTTGCCAGATCCGGCTAGGTCCCAGTATTTTACCCCGGTCATTTTCTGTACTTTACCACGGTTATTTCCCGATAGTCTGCCCAGGTTATTTCCTGGTAGTTTGCCCAGGTTAGGTCCCGGTAGTTTGCCCAGGTTAGGTCCCGGTAGTCTGATGCGGTCTAGGTTAGGTCAGGTAAGGTCAGGCTAATCTCAAAATACCTCATTTGAATATGCCCTATTTTGGAAATGGGGCATTTGTGAAGGAAATGTCATAGAAAAAAATATTCTTAGAATGGTCTAAATATGTGGGTAATGAAGGTAGAAAAACCATATGCAATAACGGTAATTCTTTCAATATTTACCAAATGGGTCGGGTTAGGTCGGGTTAGGTCAGGTCAGGTCAGGTAGGTTACACTTGCCATACTTAATACTGAGGGTCAGGTCAGGTCAGGTCAGATATTACTAACCTATTGTGTTATATAATTAAGCACCAGATAACAATTAAAATGTCTAAAATTAAATTAGCCACTTACAAAGTCAACAGTGCCTCTTAAAAGTAAACAAAACGATGATGGGGTAAAAGCAGTGTTACAAATTAGGGTTCTCATGAAATAATTTGTGTTATTACCTTAAAAAGTGGGTTGAAAATACCTTAGATGAAGCCAAATTACCTTAGATACTGAACTATAAAAAATTGAACTCTTGACACACGATATTTTTTTATGTAGTTATAATAGTTTTTGACAGCAATGAATTTTTCTTTTACGACGACCCATGAATTAATTGACGGAAGGATTCATGGAAAGTACACCTTAACTTAGATTGTCAAAGCTTTACCTTAAATAGTCCCAAATTACGCTAATCTAGGGTAATTACCTTAAAAATGAAAGCATTGTTACAAATTTAAATGTCTCTAAAAGCGCTAAACTGGTAAAAAAAAAAAAAAAAAAACCAAGGTCCTAGAATATAGTAGGTAGAGTGTTGAAAATTTTGCTCTATGGCCCACTGAACATTGCATTTTCTTACTTTAATTAAACGCGCTAGTCATTCTTGTAAATTTGAACATATTTCTCGCTAGATAATGTGCAACTTCGCTAGATCTAACGGAAAATTCGCTATGTTGGCAACACTGGCCGGGTTTAAAGTCCCATCAATATACAAGTGTTGACAGAAAATATGTAAAGAACCTTTTATTTAATTTTTTAGTCCTTTAGTACAGGCCCCAACACTTTAACACTCTAGGGAACGTTGATGCTAAAGTAATGAAGTTATTTGATACATGGTGGAATATCAATATGAGTAAAATATATATGTAAAGAATTGTAAAAATATCACCACCGTCAACACCAGTTATCCCTGCTGGAATATAACCCACATTACCTAATATTATTAAAATGTTTATTATTTATGCACGTATTTTATCTGGCCGTGTTATCATCTTTTTGCAGGACTTCACTCTAATTAAACTTAACTTATGTCTAAATATTTAAAATTAGGGCACTACAACCACAGCTGGAAATCATTCAGCGCCTGGGCTTTCAATTTGTTTTACGTAAAATGTACTTTAAAAAAATTGTGTTACATAGTATTTTTATCTTTTAAAAGCCAAGTCTTACTCAGTAATCAAACATTGAAATTTTCACTTATGTTGATACTGCATATCAATAGAGATAATTATATTTATATATATTGATCAGTAGGCTAGATTATATTTTGTAGTTAACTATTTACCACAACCAAGACTCAGCCAAACAGGTATTAATAAGATATAATGACTTACAAAATATATTAAATACCAGTGGCGAGTTGCAAAATTATACAGAATACCTTCTTGTCTGTTGTACAGTACTAATTTATATTAAAGTTAGCCCTAAAATGATCAGCTTCTTTGATCATTTGACGCCCATAGCAACTGAATTCATGGTATTCTTGTACAAAATGATATCGGCAGAGAGCGGGTTTATTTATTTGGCGAGTTGGTTAAGTTAATATTCCTTCTCAGTTACCTACTATTACTTTACTATAATAATTGTGTGCTATTCAGTAGCTGTTAAATCACTAAACGGAATATGGAAATAATTGACAAAGAGAAAAATATAACTATAATAACTAAGAAAATATGTAGCCTACCTTGCGACACCTCAACTGCTCGTAAATGTCGAACCAACCAACCACTGCTTTATCAATATATTAGCAAAATGAAGCTAAAATATAAGTTAATCAGTAAGGTAAACTAAAAAAACAAAAAACAAAACTGAGCATCGACACCTGTGCAGTGATAATACTTAAATGACAAAGTTATAATTAAGTTGTGCAATAATTCACCAGGAAATAATTATAACAATATGAGTGAACGATCAAACTACAGATGAGGGAAATAAGCTATATATATATATTGATCAGATAAGGTTACACATACACTCGTATATTCATATAATCTACGTATGTACATTCTTTTCCATACACAGAAGTAAATTTGTATACTGTATAGTAGCCTACCAAGTTTATTTATTATGTTTATACTTCATGTTTAATAGTTAAAATTAATCGGGACAAAAATCTAACTTCCTTTTCCTTCTACGGGATATGTTGTCACGGTATAATTATATTGTATCAGTTAACATCCTGTAGCACTAAACTCAATTTTGTACCAGTGGAAGACATCAGAATTTGTATATTAATCAATCAGCATTCTAATATCGACTTCATTTTATTCTCTTATTTATTGAAGCGTGAATATTATATGATTTTATCCATTAAATGATGACTGTTAGCTAATTAATTATACTCCAACACATGCAAATTATATTACTGCAAATCAAGTAATAATTATACATTATTATAAACATATATTTAACCTCAAAGTATAGACATGTAAGCACCAACAGAGCAATCCAACGAAGTATTTAGCATCCTATATATAGCCAAAGTTGCATCGTGCTCAAGCTCATGTTCGCTGCATTGCATAGCCCCTCCCTTTCACGTCACGCCAAGGCACTGAATGCGTACGTGCAGATCTTCACATAGACACTGAACACCGAGGCCCCTCAGCCAATCACAGACAGACTTTGGTTATCCTTGTGTGACGCCCTTGATGACGTAGTGATGACGCCATTGGGTGCGAAAGGGTGACATACGTGTCCAATAGCCTACCACAACAAACAAACCACTCTTACTCCTTACCAAAGTGAAGAGAGTGTATAGAAATATTGCTGACATGAGGCAAAAATTGTATCAAGTGGCTCGGTGTAGTCAGATAAAGTAACATTAATTGGGATGATGGTAACACCTGCTAACAATCTCTCCAACACTACCACATGTGTCACGCTCAACATCTCCACCCCAACAGTATTAGGCTTTCGCGCCTCGCTCCTCTTATCCTCCCTAGTGTAACTTGTGGTGTTGTTACCTTGACCTTCCCCTTGTCACTGGAGGAGTGGTGGTAGTGGTGGTGTTGGTGGTGGTGGTGGTGTTGGTGTGGAAGGATTCAAGCTGACGTGATGCCCAGTGAGAGAAATAATATATTGGTATTGACAAGAGTAACCTGACGTACTGTACTCGTACCCTTGTCACTCACCGGTATTATATTCTAACACTAGAGTATAATTTTATGTAAGACAGATAACTCAAAGTGGTTGAGTTGATAATGTGTACTGTGGCCATATCAGTGGATGAGGCAAGTGACATTTCCTTAGATGTCAAGATGCAGGAAATATAGTGAAAAAATGACAGTGCACCAGCAGGTCATCATGCAATATTCATAAGAGGAAATAAATACACAAGTATACCTTCAAATTTATACGATCCGTTATTATTGAAAATTAGCTGATTCACAGTTGCATGCGACAAATTTTGGTTAACATATTATGATGCTTGTAAGACTGTGAATAGTTCAAATAGGCTAGTGTCCTCTACGCAATCTAAGAAAATATAGCTGTGTACTTATATCCCAATGAAAGAATGCACATGTATACTATTTAATTATAGTGAACGAAGGTTTAATTATTAATTTGACAGGGAATCATGAATAGTGACTGGTTATTCCAACAATAAGTTAATTAAAACATCATTATGAACACCGTATACAGTATACACGCGATGACTTACCCCTAAATATAAACATACCCGAAGGAATGCACAAATAAAATTGCACATGCCATGGAATAATATTAACAGGAATGCTGCGAGAATCACCGAGTGGGAAAATGATAACTGAAATAAGGAAATGCAACAAGGAACATACGAGTCACCAGAGATAAGAAATATCGACGTGTAAAACTTTTAAAAGTGCTGTACTCATGGCGTTACGCTGGATTCAGAGTCGCCTGTTTGTCACTGATCAATTAAATAGGTAGCTCTGAGTCCAGAGTTCACCATGTAAATAGCGACGATTTCTGCCACTATAGAATAAAGTTTTACCTTCAAGAATGTCATCACAAGTTTGGACAACAAGCCTCAGTGTAGAAGTCCTGATGGAAGTTACCACCTACTGTAGCCTACACCTGCCTGGCTTGGAGGAAGTAGCCTAATGCCAAGATCTTGCCTAATGCATACCGTACTGTAGGCCTACTCTGCCACCATCAAAATTTGCTTCATGTGTGTAGTCAACTTAATATTTTACTTTATATATACTTTGGCAAAAAAAAAAAATTTAGTCATATTAGTGCATTAGTTAGTATATCCCAGCTTGTCACTTGGAAGATTCAGTTATATGAATGGAACCCGGCGGCCACTGTTAGAAAATACTGAATCTTATCAAACATGAGCTGAAAAAAAAAAAAAAAAAATACGAAATATGACATGCAGTGGCCACATGTGTGTTAAAAAATAAGCCCTTGTTAATCCGACACTTTCATAATAATGTATAAAATAAAGGCAATTCTATGTGTCGTTTTTAACAGGTGTGGTTTATTTCTCTGATGATGTCCAATTATAATATTATTAATTAAGGGGGTAATTCTTTTTTGGTAGTTTGGAGCTGTGCCTTGATTCCTCCAAAGTATGCTGTTGCGCCGCCAGATGTTTAGTTGCATCAAAAATCAATCAATCAATCAACCTAGCCATTATCACTCTCAACACACACACACACACACACACACAGATAGACAACACATGACCTATTCACTGGTCATGTGTTTGCTCCAGAATTACCAACACAAAACTAACTTCCCCCTTAAGAAACAACACTTAAATAAATAAACCCTTTATCAGGTTCTCTGTAAAGTTACGAAATAATTAATGGTACACACGATGTTATTTACGAAAGTTTACAACATATAATTATATAGAAAATGTAAGACTAAGTAACTGCAATACAACATTATTATTAGGCTTGATATTTTGCTAATCACCGTGTCACTAGGTAGACTACTGTATATATTCATTGCAGTACTTCCACAATAATGAATGACCGAAAGTTTACAACATATAATTATATAGAAAATGTAAGACTACGTAACTGCAATACAACAAACAACATTATTATTATTAGGCTTGATATTTTGCTAATCACCGCGTCACTAGGTAGACTTTGGTTAGGTACTGTTGAAGGTGAAGTTAATGATTACCAATGATCCTACATGCAATTTTTTTTTTATTATTATTAGACACTGTTTAATGAAGGGGGTGCGGGAGTAGGGGGGGCAGGCTTGGGGGGGTTAAGAGGTGCGGGAGTAGGGGGACAGGCTTGGGGGGGGGGGGGGGGGGTAGGGGGGTGCGGGAGTAGGGGGGACAGGCTTAGGGGGGTGCGGGAATAGGGGACAGGCTTTCTACCCACCCCAAGCCTGTCCCCCTATTTCCGCACCCCCCAAACCCCACCCCAGCCTGTCCCCTAACCCCTACCGCACCCCCCCCCCAAGCCTGTCTATCCCCTACCCCCGCACCCCCCCCCAAGCCAGTCTGTCCCCTACTCCAGCACCCCCTTAAGGAACTCTGTGCATGATGTAGTAAGAAAATTTGAAGGTTAAGGAGTCCTTCAAATATTATTGCCACGAAACACCAACTATATATATATATATTTTTTTTTTTTTTTTTTTTTTTCGTGGCATAGTCAGAAGGAATCAGAAGCCACTAACACGTCTCATACACGATCACAGGGTCCTTAAGGGGGTGCGGAAGTAGGGGACAGACTTGGGGGGTGCGGGAGTAAGGGGATAGGCTTGGGGGGGTTTGGGGGGTGCGGGAATAGGGGACAGGCTTGGAGGGGGTTGGGGGTTGCGGGAGTAAGGGGACAGGCTGGGGGGGGGGGGGGGGTTGCGGGAATAGGGGACAGGCTTGGAGGGGGTTGGGGGTTGCGGGAGTAAGGGGACAGGCTTGGGGGGGTTTGGGGGGTGCGGAAATAGGGGGACAGGCTTGGGGGTGGGGGGTTTGGGGGGTGCGGAAATAGGGGGACAGGCATGGGGTGGGTAGAAAGCCTGTCCCCTATTCCCGCACCCTCCTAACCCCCCCCCCCACCTCCAAGCCTGTCCCCTTACTCCCGCACCCCCCTAAACCCCCTCCAAGCCTGTCCCCCTATTCCCGCACCCCCTTAACGCCACGTACAGTAAAAAAAAAAAAAAAAATTGAATATATAAATAAAAATTGTAATGTTTTAATTGTGTAATCCAATATTTACAGTATATTTTGATTAGATAGCAATTATTATTATCATTATTTTATTCTTTTCGAGGTCATAATTATGTTTTGTGTTGGTAATTGTGGAGCAACTGAATCCTCCAAACTATTCCAAGCAACAGAACAAACACCATTATTTTTGTTCATTTGGTCCTGTTTCCTGGCATATTTTCTTTGGAGGAATCAAGGCACTCCAATGTAACAAAAGCGAATTACCTACCCCCTTAGTTAAAGTTTATAGTTGAAGAGAAGAGACGACAAACTTAATTTATCTGTGACTGTACATACACTCACAATCCAAAATATGTATCCAGGCTTGCTTCGAATGTCCTGATCGAGTATTAAGCTCAAACGAATATGAAAGAGGATTATAAGCGTGCGTTGTAATTGGTTCACTATAGTATGTCAATTGATTCGAAACTTCAACAAGACCTGGATACAAATTTTGGATTGCGAGTGTACAGTTGGACACATGAATGGGTGGTACAGCCCAAGTGAAAGATGGTCAATTTCTGCCAATATCAAAAAGTTCCTTAGTGCCAAATAGGAGACATCATCAGGGGCAGAAGTCAGTATTGAGGATGGTAATAAAAAGCAAAGTACCTGATAATAGACACTGGTTACTCAAATGGGACAAGTATCTTTCACCTGGGGGGCTGTACCACCAATTTATGTGTCCAACTGTACACTCGCGGTCAGAAATTGTGTCTTGATCCCTTGGCACGATGAATCGCAACTAGCCAAGCTTTGATGATTCGAACAAATGTGTGTTGTAGGGAGACGCACAGTTATTCAAACCTTATAAAAAAAAATTTTATATAAAAAAAAAATTTATATATAAAAAAATTTTATATAAAAAAAAATTTTATATAAAAAAAAATTTTATATAAAAAAAAATTTTATATAAAAAAAAATTTTATATAAAAAAAAATTTTATATAAAAAAAAATTTTATATAAAAAAAAATTTTATATAAAAAAAAATTTATATAAAAAAAATTTTTATATAAAAAAAATTTTTATATAAAAAAAATTTTTATATAAAAAAAATTTTTATATAAAAAAAATTTATAAAAAAAAAATTTTATATAAAAAAAATTTTATATAAAAAAAAATTTTATATAAAAAAAAAATTTATATAAAAAAAAATTTATATAAAAAAAAATTTTATATAAAAAAAAATTTTATATAAAAAAAAATTTTATATAAAAAAAAATTTTATATAAAAAAAAATTTTATATAAAAAAAATTTTATATAAAAAAAAATTTTATATAAAAAAAAATTTTATATAAAAAAAAATTTTATATAAAAATTTTTTTATAGAAAAAAAAATTTTATATAAAAAAAAATTTTATATAAAAAAAAAATTTATATAAAAAAAAAATTTATATAAAAAAAATTTTTATATAAAAAAATTTTTTATATAAAAAAACATTTTATATAAAAAAACATTTTATATAAAAAAAATTTATATAAAAAAAATTTTTATATAAAAAAATTTTTTATATAAAAAAAAATTTTATATAAAAAAAATTTTTATATAAAAAAAATTTTTATATAAAAAAAAATTTTATATAAAAAAAATTTTATATAAAAAAAAATTTTATATAAAAAAAAATTTTATATAAAAAAAATTTTATATAAAAAAAAATTTTATATAAAAAAAAATTTTATATAAAAAAAAATTTTTATATAAAAAAAAATTTTATATAAAAAAAATTTTTATATAAAAAAAATTTTTATATAAAAAAAAATTTTATATAAAAAAAAAATTTATATAAAAAAAAATTTATATAAAAAAAAATTTATATAAAAAAAATTTTATATAACAAAATTTTATATAAAAATTTTATATAACAAAATTTTTATATAAAAAAAATTTTATATAAAAAAATTTTTATATAAAAAATTTTTTATATAAAATTGTTTTATATAAAAAAATGTTATATAAAAAAAATTTTATATAAAATTTTTTTTATATAAAAATTTTTTTATATAAAAATTTTTTTATATAAAAATTTTTTATGTAAATTTTTTTTTATATAAAATTTTTTTTATATAAAATTTTTTTTATATAAAATTTTTTTATATAAAATTTTTTTTTATATAAAATTTTTTTTTATATAAAATTTTTTTTTATATAAAAATTTTTTTTATATAAAAATTTTTATATAAAAAAAATTTTATATAAAAAAAAATTTATAAAAAAAATTTTTATATAAAAAAATTTTTATATAAAAAAATTTTATATAAAAATAATTTTATATAAAAAAAATTTTATATAAAAAAATTTTATAAAACAAAAAAATTATATAAAAAAAATTATATAAAAAAAATTTTATATAAAAAAAAATTTTATATAAAAAAAAATTATATAAAAAAAATTTTACATAAAAAAAACTTTATATACAATTTTTTTTATAAAAAAAATTTTTATATAAAAAAAAAATTTATATAAATAAAAATTTATATAAAAAAATTTATATAAAAAAAATTTTATATAAAAAAATTTATATAACACAAAATTTATATAAAAAAAAGTTTATATAAATTTTTTTTTATAGTAACAATAATACTTAACCGAATTAATGCCAGTCTGATACAATTAGTCCAGTTACAGAAGGGAGAGAAATGGGCCTCACACAGAACACTTAAATTTGAGAAATGCTGGAAGAATGACATTGAGCACCGGCTTTTCTCGCTATATATACTCTTTGAGAAACCTACGTCAGAACCACAACACTCAAGGATTGACTATCTTGTAAACTTGTAATGATCCTTGATTGGTACAGACGGCCCAATATGTTAAAGAGGGAATCTGGACCTTCATAACACACTGTACACTCAAAAACCCACCACGTCTTGGTCTCTCCTCGCATCCTTTTCGGGGTCGAACCAGGCAACGAGCAGTTGTGGTGTGATGGAGGTCTTCCAGTCCAGTAACATTAAAAAAAAAAAAAAAATTATATAAAAAAAATTATTTATATAATAAATTTTTTTTATATAAACAAAATTTTTGTCCTGATCCCTTGGCACGATGAATTGCAACCAGCCAAGCTTTGATGATTGGAACAAATGTGTGTTGTAGGGAAACGTACAGTTGTTGTTCAAAGCTAGGCTGTTTGCGATTCATTTTGCCAGGGGATCGGGACACAATTTCTGACCGCGAGTGTACATACAAGCACACGCCAGTCAGTCCTACAGTAACTTCACTATACTATTTATACTGCTTTCACCCGGTGTTGATTTTTATGTATGTATGTATGTCACTCACTAAATGATTAACGTAAACAAATATTCAATATATAAATTAATAAATTAAACATTAACCCCACCGCCTCAAAAAGAAATAAAAATAAAAAAAATTAAAAAATAAGTCCCCTCGCCCCCTCAAAATAAATATATAAATAAATAAAACAGTCCCCTCGCCCCCTAAAAAAAAATTATAAATCAATAAATAAAACATTAACACCGCCCCCTCAAAAAAAAAAAAAAAAAAAAAAAAAAATAATAATAAAAAAATATATATAAAACATTAACACCGCTCCCTCAAAATAAATATATAAATAAATAAATAAAACAGTAACCACACCGCCTTTGGGGTTTCGGTCACACAGACACACACGCAGATTTTTTTGACATTATTACTTAAAGATAAATTAGCCTAATATATTGAAGAGTAATTATAAATGTCAGGTTTGGAGCATTATTCCACAAAACGTAAAGTATGTATGTCACTAAGACTGAGTATCTATGTCTAGTTCACTACAAACTATGGAAGAATTACTATACTCATTAGGACTGAGTATATATGTCCAGTTCACTACAAACTATGGAAGAATTACTATACTCACTAGGACTGAGTATATATGTCCAGTTCACTACAAACTATGGAAGAATTGAGTAAACTCGTGGACGGATTTTATTGTTGACATACCAAGCAGCTCAGGTGATGATGAAATATTGAAAAAAAAAAAAAAAAAAAAAAAAAAAAAATATATATATATATATATATATATATATATATATTACTGTATATGTATAACTATATAAATAATATACTACATATATATAATACCGCATATAAATAATACCAATACAAAGGAGGTATTGAAAACATTGTCATGTGAATTATTTATAAATGCAACAATCACACCTACAAACACTGTACCAAAATTGTACCATTAACATTGTAGGTTAGAATTATAATCATATATATAAAAGCTAATTAATCACGTTTATAAAGTACTTGTTATAAAAATATTTCATATGGCTTTTGTTAATCAATTATTATATTGTGATAATTATAAACATTAACTTAAGGGGGTGCGGGAATAGGGGGACAGGCTTGGAGGGGGGGTTAGGGGGTTGCGGGAGTAGGGGACAGGCTTGGGGGGGGGGGTTAGGGGGGTGCGTGAGAAGGGGGACAGGCTTGGGGGGGTTTAGGGGGGTGCGGGAGTAGGGGGACAGGCTTGGGGGGGGTTAGGGGGGTGCGGGAATAGGGGACAGGCTTTCTACCCACCCCAAACCTGGAATTTGTTCTCTGGGTGTGTGTGTGTGTGTGTGTTTTTTTTTAATTTTTTTTATAATTTATTTTTTTTAGCTTTTCTTAATCCTCCAAACTATTCCAAGCAACAACAGAACACAAACACCATTATTTTTGTTCATCTGGTCCTATTTCCTGGCATATTTTCTTTGGAGGAATCAAGGCACTCCAATGTAACAAAAAAGAATTAACTTAACCCATTCAAAGAGGAGATTGGGTGAGCTGCTGGAGTTTAGACTTTTAGGAAACATGCAGTATTCAATAATGAGAGAGGGGTCTTGCAATTTTTTTTTTTTTTTTTCAGGACACTTGCAGTATTCAATAATGAGGAAGGGGTCTTGTAATTATTTTTTCATTACACATGCAGTATTCAATAATGAGGAAGGGGTCTTGTAATTAATTTTTTTTTTTTTTATTATCATATTATTGAGGAAACTGTAACTTCCAAACTATTCCAAGCAACAGGCCACCATTATTATTGTCCCCTACTACCGCACCCCCCCAAACCCCCCCCCCCCCTTACTCCCGCACCCCCCAAAACCCCCTCAAGGCGCTCTAATGTACCAAAAGTATACTATTCCCTTAATTAATACTCCTAACTCTAAAATAATTCAAGATAATTTGTGTATGTATTTGTTAATTAATTAGCAATCATTGAATTACTTCATTATGTGTCACAAGGAACAAGGAAGCCCAACTTGATCCACAGCTCTGAGCTCTTGTAAAATGTTCTTGTACTAACGCCAGATGAAATTAATTGTTGCTGGTAATAGGAAAAAAAAAAAAATCAAATGTCGCTGGTAATAGTTAAGAAAAAAAAAAAAAAACGTCGCTGGTAATTGAAAAAACAAAACAAAATCAAATGTTGCTGGTAATAAAAAAAAAATGTTGCTGGTAATAGAAAAAAAAAAAATGTTGCTGGTAATAGTAAAAAAAAAAACAAATGTCGCTGGTAATAGAAAAAATAAAATAAAATGTCGCTGGTTATAGAAAAAAAAATTAAAATGTCGTTGTTATAAATAAAACCTTGACAACACAGATTAATTACTATACCCGAAAAAAAGTTCTGGTTATAATAAAGATCAATATTCTACTCGAAACCAATTATCCCTTCAGCATGCAGCTTCCTAACAGCAGAAAATTTTCCTTCGTTCCTTAAAATAGGATAAAATAAAATAAAATAAAATAAACTTATTATTCCCATTTTTCTTTTCCAGGTTCAACTGAGACATGAAAGAAGGTTAAAAGTAATTCTGTGTTGATAGGGAAGTTCAATATCAGCCACATTTAAGTAATTAGATGTCCTCTGGTATTCTGCTTCCCTGACTAAGTTCTCATTGTATAACACAAGAGTGGTTGAACTGGGACAATCTTCCTTGCTTTTATCACCTGAGCCGTAGTGACCAATATGTAGAGGGCCTTGAATCTTTCTCTTGATAGTCAGAGCATCCAGATCATTAGTGGAATCTAAGTTAATTTTTAGGTTGTTGTTGTTGTTGTTGTTGTGTGGACGTCACTGGCTGAATGACACTTCTTCATCACAGGAGGAGTGGCCATCGACGACTGCTACATCCTCCAGGGGCAGTTTGTGATGTAAGAACAGACGCTTGCCTCTGGAGAACTCTGAGGCTACGGCACAGTCCCCCTTCACCACCCACTTGGTCGTCAACAACCCCTCCATACCCACGGGACCCCTTGCATGGATCCGTGCTGTACTGATGCCCACTTCGGCGCCAAGACCCAAGCGGTAACCATCAGCAAAGCGAGACGAGACATTGTGGAAGACGCAGGCAGAGTCCACAGCACCGAGGAAATGTTCAGCTGCCTGTGGGTCTTCAGTGACAATGACATCGGTGTGAGAGGAGCCGTGTTGATGGATGTGATCAATGGCGTCATCCAGGCCGTCAACCACCTCAATGATGCACTCCAGGTCACTGAACTCCACCCTGGACAAAAAGAAAAGACAAATAAATACAAATAATGAGGAGAACTATAAACACATGCACGAGTTTAGAAGAGCGTTCGGAGACACACCACAAACCAACGCCAAGGCTGAAGATCCAAAGTTTCAAACCCATAAAGATATCTTCTCTCAAAATTTGCCGGTGAAAGTCTACGGGCACAGTAACCTATAATTTACCCACATTCTTTAATTAAAAAAAAAAAATAAAAAAAAAATAAAAAAATAAATAATACTAATAATAATAATAATAATAATAATAATAATAATAATAAAAAAATAATAATAACTGTTGATACTAATCCTTTATCAATTTATCATGCTGGCAGTAACTAAAGAAATAAAAAATAAACAAAAAGGAAGGCAAATAATGAAGTAAAAGGTAAAATAATAAATACATAAATACTGGTGCAAAAAAAAAAAAAAAAAAAAAAACACACACACAGACAATCTACTGCTGCTATCGGTATACTCACTTGAAGGTCTTGGCTGTTGGAGGGCCAAAGGTAAGGAGTGACGCTAGCCTGGGTCCAGCCTGTATAGCAACTCCCTCACGTTGTAGAGCCTGGCACACACTGGTGAAGATTCGGGAGTTCTCAAAGATCTCACGGTGGATCAGAAGTGTCTCCATAGCGTTGCAGGCAGAGGGGTAGTCACATTTGGCATCAACAACTGTGGTGGAGAAAGTACAGTAGGTGGGATGAGAAAGAAGTGTTAGGTGGGTGAAGGTGGGATGAGAATTGAGAAGTGTTAGGTGGGTGAAGGTGGGATGAGAAGTGTTAGATGGGTGAAGATGGGATGAGAAGTGTTAGGTGGGTAAAGGTGGGATGAGTATTGAGAAGTGTTAGGCGGGTGAAGGTGGGATGGATACATGTTAGGTAAGTGTTAGGTAAGTGAAGTTGGATTAATACATGTTAGTAGGTGATATTATTTATATTTGCCTATATTATAACCCTGTTCCCTTCCTTTAGGTTATTTTCTGCACCTTGATCTCAACGGGTTACATACATATATATAAGTAAGTAATATAAAATATGCTAATAATGTAATCATAGATAGATAGGCCGTTAGATATATTATTTTCTCCTCAATCTGGTTATCTGGAGTTTCTAAACGTACTTAAACCTTTAGATTACATTAATTATTTCACAGTCTGAAGTCTTTATTTTGATCAAAGTTAATCTAATTTATATGACCTGTATATTAATTAACTGACCTATTTTGACGGCCTTCTCCAGATCGGCATTCTTGTCGATGTAGACGTGACAGATTCCCTCAGCATGTCCAAGGACTGGGATGGACCTGGACTGTTCCTGGATGGTCCTTACCAGATCTGAGGAGCCCCTAGGAATGACCAGGTCGATGTCACCCTCCAGCTGCAGTAAGTCAGAGATGTCGTCTCTTTTGGTCACTAGAGAGATAGCACCAGGGGCCCCAACAGTTGTGAGGGATTCTTTGACCAGTTCCATAAGAGCATGGTTACTGTAGTAAGCCTCCTTCCCACCCTTCAGTAGTAGTCCATTACCTGTGGCCATAGCCAAGGCAGCCACCTGGGGAAGGCAGTCTGGCCTGGACTCGAAAATGACAAGTAAAACACCAATAGGGACTGTGATCTTCCGGAGCTCAACATTTTCAGCAATCAAGGTTTTGGTAAGTGTACGGCCCAGGATTGTTTTGGAATCCATAGCAATCTGACGTAGACCATCAGAGAGGCTGTTGAGTTTAGCAGGAGTCAGTCTGAGCCGAGATGTCATGGCAGTTGAGAGCCCAGTTTTAGCTGCCTCTTCCAAGTCCTGTTGATTGGCCACTAAGAGATCCGGCTGACGTGACTGGAGGAGGTTAGCCAGAGTCAGAATGGCATCAGCTCGTTCAGTTGGACTTAGTTTCTGGAGAACACGACTACCTTGCCTTGCGTTCTTGGCCAACACCTCTACTTCTAAACCACTATCATTATTATTGGTGAAGAAAGTGCCAATCTTACGACCCTGCATGATTCCTTTGATGACCCCTTGTCCCAGTCCATTGCAGATCACGACAGATGTCCCTCTCTCCAGTGCCCAGCTAGCTGCTTTTACCTTTGAATCCATCCCACCTGTACCAACTGATGACTTCTCACCAAACTCGACATCCTCAATCATGTCTGGCACGAAGGTATCCATAAGTCTGGCACCTTCAGACTTGGGGGGTTTGTTGTAAATCCCATCCACGTCTGTCATCAGAATCAGTATATCAGTGTCAACCTCCACAGCCAGTCGTGCTGCCAAGGTATCATTATCCCTTATGTCTAACTTTTTGCTGACTTCCTCGTCAACCTGAGGTGGTGGGGTGACGGCATCGTTAGTGTTGATGATGGGAAGGATGTTGAGGGCGATAAGTTCGTTGATGGTTGAGTTGAGGTTCTGGCGTGTCTCACTGTTGTAGAAGTCAGGTTTGGTGATGAGAATCTGTGCCACCTTGACACCATACTGGGCAAACATGGCTTCATACAGTGACATCAGACCAGATTGACCCACTGCAGCCGACGCACGTGGGGCCAGCATACTACGGACCTCCTCCTGAAACGGGTTAGAATCAAACTTAAAACTCACTCTGGACATTTTCCTGTAATTTGTACAAGGAAAACAAGAATATCACAAGTCAGGTGAGACATTTACATACATATTATTTGCTCATATGGACCTTGATAAGCAAAAATATATTATACAAGGAATGAATGTCACAATTTACATTAGGTTACATCTGTTCACCTGTACACTGACAGTAATGATTATAGTAACAGTTATATTAACATGGACACTTTACGAGATTAATAATAGTCAATATGTATATTTATATTCATAATTATTACTCTTACTCCACCCCAACACCACCATGCATTCATCCCCACCCCAACCACAACCATGCACTTACCCCCACCACCACTCTTACCACCCCCAACCCCCACCACCCCCACCACTAACACAACCATGCAGTCACCCCTACCACAACCATACATTCACCCCCACCCCTACCATCACCATGTACTCACCCCAAACCCTACCACCACCACCATGCACTCACTCTCACCCCTACCATCACCATGTACTCACCCCAACCCCCACCACAACCATGCACTCACCCTCACCCCTACCACCACCATGCACCACCACCACCACCATCACCCCTACCACAACCACCACCATCACCCCTACCACCACCACTAACACCACCACCACCATGCCCCACACCACCACCATCACCATGCAGTCACCCTCCTACCCCCACCACACCCACACCCCCACCACCCCCACCCCCATACACTCACCCCACGTAGACTCTCGCGTCCTGAGAGTGTCTGACGCATGCTGAGTGACATGATGAGTTCCTGGGCCATCTTCTGAGCTCCAAATGCCACAGCACCAGAAGTCACCATCAGCAGTTCATGGCCCTCGTTCTGAAGCTCAGCACACTGGAAACAAACACACACACACATTTATTTATTTATTTATTTATTTATCTATCTATCTATTTATTTATTTTCATTTTTTTTTTTTTTTTCGTATTATGGGGAGGAGAATTTTTTTTTATTTTTTATTTGAGGTCCGCTAACTGATTCCTCCAAACTATTCACGTAACAAACGACTCCAGTGTTACAAACAGGTGATCTATTTCGAGACATGGTTTGTAGGAATTAGTTGCCTTCAAGTTCACCGTACAGAGAGATTTCTAAACAAGTGCCTCACATTGCAAACACGATTTCTCTCTCTCTCTCTCTCTCTCTCTCTCTCTCTCTCTCTCTCTCTCTCTCTCTCTCTCTCTCTCTTTTTTTTTTTTTTTTTTTTTTTTTAAGCAGTACGGTGCAATCACAGAATATCTTTTGTTTTTATGCAGCTCCAAATAAACACAAAAATTATTAATGACAAAAAAAAAAAAATGAGTATTTAATGAATGACTATTACAAGTGTTTTGGAAGATAAATAAAAGGAGAGGA
Source organism: Petrolisthes cinctipes (assembly GCA_033782935.1). NCBI lineage: Eukaryota > Metazoa > Arthropoda > Malacostraca > Decapoda > Porcellanidae > Petrolisthes > Petrolisthes cinctipes. The sequence goes on along the minus strand of JAWQEG010005510.1, from coordinate 5,746 downwards.
AAGGAAAACAAGGTTACATAAAAAATACACGACTGACTGATCTACACTACGATGGAATATCAAAATTAATGACTGTAACAATATTAAAATAACAATGAACGTGTTGACAATGACTGACCTGGACTGACTGACTGACCTGCAAATTTAACGACTGCAATAATATTAAAATAACAATGAATGTGTTGAATATGACTGACTGACCTGCACTGCAAATTTAACGACTGTAACAATATTAAAATAACAATGAACGTGTTGACAATGACTGACTGACTGACTGACTGACCTGCACTGCAAATTTAACTACTGCAATAATATTAAAATAACAATGAACGTGTTGACAATGAATGACCTGCTCTGACTGATTGACTGACTGACCTGTTCTACGATGGATGCCAGACGTCCCAGAGCCAGACCACATCCGTCCTGGCGGGTGACCACGGCTGACCCGAGCTTGACAACAATGCGGCGTGCGTGGCTGAGTTGCTGGCGGTGTTGGAAGGCTGCCTTGCCACCACGACCGGTACGAGAGATGGAGCGAGAGTCATGTGCATAAAGTATGACGGCTGATAGTAAAGAAAAAGATGAATATAGTTGTCACAGGTTGGTTAATTATATATATATATATATATATTATATATATATATATATATATATATATATATTATATATATATATATATATATATATATATATATATATATATATATATATATATATATATATATATATATAAATATAACTGAAGACTCTAAGAAATTTAAACTGTATGAGACAAACTTATCATTTTAGAAAGGATAGAATTAATGAAAAAACCAGATTTCATATATATTAAAAATGTCTCACCTCACTCACATGAGAGGAGTAGAATCTGTCTGAGTTGACCATGACTCGCTTGGCTGGGTTGAGGAAGTTGACGGGGCGGGGTACCAGAGGGGAGGAGCCCAGGATGCCGGGACCCTGCCGCTGGTGTGGGCCCATCATCCGACCTGACCCTTGCCTCACATTTCGAGATCTTATCAGTGGTGGTGTTGTTGTCCTTGTAGCCTCTCTCTTGTCATTTCTCCTATTCCACTCAGACATGAAAATTATTGGTCTTGGTGTTTCCAGTAGAGTTTGATGAGTCGGCCGGCCTCCTATCAGAGACCTGCCTGGACCTGGACGTAGACGCATCCCTGGTTTGATCATTACTCTAGGCAGGTGAACCATTGTGGCTCAGGTTAATTCAACTTTTCTTGCGAAAAAAATATAAATAGATAAAACACCTATGAGATGTAAATAGTATCAGCTGTGGTACTCTTGTTGTTGTTGTTGGTGTTGTTGTTCTTCTTGATGTTCTGTTGTTATTCTGGTCGTCTGTGAAAATATTACTTGTGGCTGTTATTTATTTGTATCCTCAATACTTGTTCTTGGTGTACTGTAGATGCGAATGTTCTTCTCAAATAACACTTGAATTTGTTCTCTATTACAGTCGTCTAGTAAATTTAATATATTTCTAGATCAACGAACACAGATCCAAACTTAAACACACATGCAGTAATTTGCAACTTGGGGAGAAAAGTTTGACCACAGCGGCGGCGGCGGCGGCGGGGCGGCGATGACAACAACAACCCCACTCAGCACACAGGTATGGAAAAGAACAACAACACTCCAACAAACTACAAATGATTTATCTGTGTATGTAAGTCGTTCTCCTCCTTTGTGACTTGGAGGTGCAAGAAAGGAACCAACTACGAATTTTTACACGACCTGCTGAGGATCCCATAGATGTGGTAGTGTTGATGGAAGTAGACGATGCTGCGACTGGAACGACGACTGGGGAACGAGTGTGGGACGAGGGGTGCTGACTCAGAGCTTAAATAGACACGGGATGGAGGGAGGGTGAGGTGGGGTACTTCAGGAGTGGAATCTTCCCCATGGTGATCGCCCCCACTACCCATCCCTACACCTTAACATCACACCTCCACCTCCTCCCACCTACCCACCTACCTACCCACCCATCCACCCCCTCCTCCCTCCTTTCATTATACCCACCTACCTACCCACCCATCCACCACCTCCTCCTCCTCCCTCCTCTCTTTATACCCACCTATCTACCTACCCACCCACCACCCCCTCCTCCTTTCATTATACCCACCTACCTACCCATCAACCTACCCACCCACGTCCCTACCAAGCTCTCCGAAAGTTGTTTACCCCATATTTTTTTTTTCTATCTTGCTTGTTCAGTGACTATTATGTGTCTTTCTACCTATCCTCCTCTCTCTCTCTCTCTCTCTCTCTCTCTCTCTCTCTCTCTCTCTCTTTTTTCCTATCTTGCTTGTTCAGTGACTATTATGTGTCTTTCTACCAATCCTCCTCTTTCTCTCTCTCTCTCTCTCTCTCTCTCTCTCTCTCTCTCTCTCTCTCTCTCTCTCTCTCTCTCTCTCCATCCTTCCTTCCTTCCTCTCCCTCTTTCTTTCTGTTCCTCCACCCATCCATCCCTCTTTCCCAATACCTTCCCTAATCTTATGAGGGCAATGACCAAGTAGACTGTAGCAAATTTTTTTCTGTTTCTTCTCTCGCTCTCTCTCTCTCTCTCTCTCTCTCTCTCTCCTCTCTCTCTCTCTCTCTCTCTCTCTCTCTCTCTCTCTCTCTCTCTCTCTCTCTCTCTCTCTCTCTCTCTCTCTCCTAGCATCGACTCCCCACTCCATCCCTACCCACCTACCTACTCCTCCCCCCTTCCATGCATCCCTACCCATCTACGTTCTCCCCCCCCTTCAGTCCCTACCCACCTACCCTCTCCTCCCCCTTCCATCCCTACCCACTTATCAGCCAACCCTCCCTACAGGTGTCTGACTACTTATCTTCCTACCTCTCTCTTCCTCTTCTTTCATTCTCTCACTTGTCAATTCATGTTTAATTCCATTGTCGACTTCATTACTTCCTCCCTAATTTTTTTATACTCTCTCTCCAACATCTCCTCCTCTTCCTCCTCCTGCTCCTCCTCTCTCCACTTTGCTCCATAGTTTCCATCCCTCAGGCACCCTCTCTCCTCTCTTCTCTCCCTCCTACCTTTCCTCCCTCCTTCACTCGTCTCTCCTTGGCAATTTCTCCGACCTGATCCTCCTCCCCTGCCAACTTTATTTCATCTCTCTCTCTCTCTCTCTCTCTCTCTCTCTCTCTCTCTCTCTCTCTCTCTCTCTCTCTCTCTCTCTCTCTCTCTCTCTCTCTCTCTCTCTCTCTCTCTCTCTCCTCAAACATACAAGA